>NIPQ01091595.1:0-46255 GCA_002806875.1 Lepidotrigona ventralis hoosana
TTTAGCAAAAAAAAAAAAAAACTCCCTTCAGAAAAGTTCAGATTTTGATGAACCGCATTTCTAAAACTTGAACGCGAAAATTGAAAATAAAAAAAAGAGAGGAGAGAGAACTTTTGTAATGTGGCTGCCAACGTGGCTATAGTTGACGATACGAACTGAACATAAATTTTAGAATTACTTGAAATGTTCGACCAATGTCACTGGAGAAGCAGATCGGAAATAAAACATTCGAAAGTATTCGTCGATGGAATACAAAATATTGGATCTGTAGCCCGATATCAGGATACCAGTGACGGTAATAGCATGGATTATATAACGGTGCCCTTTCCGCGGAATCGCGATTCCATTCGAACGAGTGTTTGAGCACGTGGAAGTTAGTCGTCTCTTGAAATATGGCTCTGAGAACTGTACACCGTGTAATACTGAGCGGAGGCTTCTCTCTCTTCTTCCTCCTCTGTTTTCCCCCTCCTTGCCATTTCATTCTTTGACCAAATATTTGACGTAAACACGCTGATTTTATAATCCTGGTCCATAAGGCATGGACGTTTTAAAGAAACTTCACCTCAGTCTCTAACTAAGTTCCTAGCTTTCGCCGCTTGGCCCTATACACGGCGATTCATCCGTAAAACGAATTTACCCGGACGGAAAAAGCAACTGTTTGCTTTTCTTGCGGCGTTAAACGAATCCGCGGGGAAACAGCCACGAGAACCCCGAACGTTTTCACTGGATCCACGTGTGAATTTTTTTGAAAAACAAAAATCAGATATTACTCGGAAATGATTCTCCTTATTTTTCGAAATTTCATTAAGCACAGTAGGCTGTAGGTGGCGAAAAAATGTCGAACAAATTCCTGGAATTCTCTCTTATAACCATCGAATAAATATTAGAAAACAAAAATCCGGGAAGTTTCACGTTCCGACGTCATTTTTATTTCGTTGACAAGAAATATTCTATAGAAATATTGTCGTTGTTCTTCGTCAAAGAGAATTGAATGGAAGATGATCCAAAGAACGCGATTAGCAACGCGTCATAAATACGAAATATCACGAGCCCTCGTTCGTTTGGCGAGCCGAACAAGGCACACGAGCAAACGATTTTATCTCTGTGCAAATATAAACCGATTATAGATCTGTCAGATTAATCAGCTGTACCGCCAGATAGCAGTTTTGCGCCAGATAACAAACTCGCTGAGGAGGAAATTTTTAACGTGCTATCGCAACGCGAGAGAAGTAACGCTGAAACTGGCGGTAGACAAATTGCGTCGAAAATTTACATGGTTAATTAACAAGTTGCTAACGAATTATGCTAAAATGCCTCACTCTTCGTAGATGTCGGTAGCAAAAAGCCAGCAAAGTTTGTCGCGTTCGTTGTCTTGAATAGGACGGGTATCAGATGGCGTTTAAAGCTTGATTTCCACGAAAGGTAGAAGCAGCAAACACTCGCCTGTGATAAGAAGGATATTCAAATTCTCGTGTTTTTGTTCTTACGGTGGAAAAAGCTGCGACTGTTCTTACCCATTCGCGATAACAGAACGCGTCGCTTCTGGCTTTCATCGATCAGAATTTCCCGCGCGAAGACTGGTTTGCCAAACGATCGTCAGATGGCGGTAGTGCTAGTAAATGAAAACTACCATTAATCTTATCGTCGGACGCTCAGCTGAGAAGTTTGGTCCGCGCTTTCAACAAAACTACCGCGTGAACTGCCACTCGATCGCGCGGTACAACAAAAGGGAAAATGAACAAAGAAAATTGCTATGGGCACTGAACGAATTCCTGCATCGTCGCGCTTTTAAAAGACAGTTTTAATTAAGAGGGTCGTAAGGCCGTATTTCCATAAAAATTACTCCCTTTTAATTGAATTTAGAAGAATATAAAAAGAGAAAGTTCACTTTGAAATATATCACGTGCACGCAAATTGGAAAAACATCGCGAACGTTAGAACTGTTGGAAAGACTCCAAAAAAAAAAGACATCGCATGTATTGTCGATATTTCTTGAAACTCTATCCGCCGATCTAATAACCGCGCCATGAATCGCAATAGTAAAGGTCTTATTTATGGGTTTAATATCTGCTGTTAATCTAGACTAACGTATCACCGCTAAATTAGAAAAAGAGTATCAAGATAACAGACTCTTGGAGGAGCATAGTTGACATATCACTGGCAATCCAGCCGTGAATGAAATGTCGGCTCGAAATGTCTCGCAAGCGGATATCTCGCAAAAGTAAATACGNAATGTCTCGCAAGCGGATATCTCGCAAAAGTAAATACGGGCAGCATACTTTCATCGAATTACGATTCGAACGGAGCACACTTATATATATAAATACCTTTTTCGATTTTATGCGTGGGCATCCGGATTAGCCAGTAGTAACGCATAACATTTCACTTCCTGTCCAAAGTATCGCAAATTCCTACGGTACCGTGATACTATCCGTTACAGATAAAACAAACTATAATATTAAACATTCTGCTAGAAATAGAACAAGAGAATATAGAAATTCTTAGGAAACAAACGCACGAATCGCAGAGGGACGAATTACATAAAATCCGTGCCGTTTCGAGTTATTAGAAATCGACAATCGGTTTGCAATCGGTTGGCACTGGGTTTGATTGACATCGTTTGGTATTCCAACGATGCACCAGTCGACTTAAATGTTCTTGATTGCATCGATTGTAGCGTTTAAATGGCATCACCGACCTCGGACACGGTTGTATCCATCATACAACTTCGTTTCCGAAATTCAACATGGTGTACGTTTCGTTACACACCACTTTTTCCCTTCTGCCCTATTTCGCTCGACTGCGTAATTGTTTCCTTCGCGTTGTCACTGTGCGTTAGTCTTAACGCGCGAGGCAAATGATGTAATTCTAATTTGCATGGAGATGTTATAATGCAATTGCAAGGTCCACGATTGAACTAATATCGTTAGTGAAGTATGAATGAATTGTTAATATTAATGAATTCTCTTGCGTAACGGTGGCAAGTTTCGACGACGTACGAATTTTATAAATTACGAATCATTTCGTTATTTCTTTGAAACTTGCTAATTACTGCGGTAATTTTGTTAATTGATAAATTGTTGCACGAATACGATGTAACGCGAGATGAGAAGTCTTCGCGCGCGATAATTTAATAACTTACAACTTATTAATGAATTGAACAAGTTATAAATCGTAAGATGTAGACATTTCTTTTACAAAAAAAAAATTCCCCGTTCAGAATAAGAACAATCTATCAGTTCCTCTTCGAAACGAACGTTTCAGTGGAATAAAAATTTTACTGTTGATTCGTACATTTTCATGAAATTCGCAGGTCGTTGTTCCAAGCTGAAGCAAGGTGTCCAAGTACTTTTGAAAAAGTAAAGTGCATGCTCTGCTGACAAAAAAAAAAAAGAAGAAAAGAAAAGAGAAAAGAAAACCATCAAGGAAGGAAGGAAGGAAAAATGATACGAAATTTGATCCAAGTTCTACATGGTAACTTTTCAGCGCAATCACTCGAAGTTCGCCGCGATTAATTTACACGACAGGTCGAGCAAAACTTGGTGGCTGCCTGGAATTCATAACTTTCCGTACGACAATGTCGGTTGGTTTTATCGCATTCAACGATGGCACACTGCCTCCTATCTCACGTTGGAAATTATTGAAGAGGAATCCCCGATGCGTTCGACGACTCGAACCTATTTGTAAAATTGAGGTATCTCGGCGTTGCGCGTGTTATCGGCTGACTTTCCTCCTTTCCTTCGAAGGAGAATCCACTGATCGATGTTGTATGACACGTTGTATTTCACAGGGTACAAGAAAGAAACCAGAAACGAAACGAATATATAATTGAAACGAGGTGATGTAAAAGCAAATTCGTAGACGAAATGCAAATTTCCAGGGTGATTCATTTTTAATTATATTTGGGCAGAGTTTATTATTAAAATACGAGCGATTCTATTGTTACTGATTTTATTGTTATACTGACGTAGTTAAAGGAGTGAAAATACTTTGCTTTGATGTCACGTTTGATTCTTTGCACCTTAAAATTTTCTACAAACATTCACGGTGTGATTATAAACGATATATTATTAACAGAACATTGTTAGTAATCCTTATTGCAGAATCATAGCTTCGGCTAATGTGTTGAAATTATAACGCGAATGCGACATGTCATCGTTGAATCCGTATTCGCGATTGTAACTCGATATTATAATCCAACGACTTAATTACACATTCAAAAGCTAAATCGTGTAGCCAAGTGTTAATGTTGTGACATACCGAGACAAGACAATTACGCATCCGGAAGCTAAACTGACGAATAATATGCCAACATTCCCTCGTACAGGTGTCACGATCTATCATTAATGAAGTAAAAGATTGGAAATTTAAATCTTTCCAGATTGATTTGAAAGCTTGGGATAATCGTAAGCTTAAGACCCAATTTTCCTCGTTAATGATAAAGAGCTCGAGTAACAATAATCGTACAATCACAGATACCAACTATTTTACAATAATCTGTCACAAGTAACCGTGGTAATTTGCAAAGAATAAAAACCCTCGGAGTTGCGGCGTCGATTAATTCTTAATTAAAGTAACCAAGCGTCCGCGTGCTTGTGAACTGCATGTCAGACGCATGAAAATGAAATATAAAGCCTACTTTTCTCTCTCACGAACGGTGAAACACTTTTGCAAATGACTTTTCTATACTGTGTTTTCTATACATTCCCGAATCATTCGAGTTCATTAAGATTTCACGTTCATACTACCCTTCCTGCTCGTTCATCGTCTATTACGTGTTCTATTTCCTCTCGGTTGGCTTCCGTTGGCTTGGCGGACAGGCCAAACCCTGTACTTCTTTGTCGCAATGTCCACGAAATCCCCTAACCGAATCAGGCTGTTCCAGTTTGTCTTCTACTCGACCAGGGGAAACCTAGAACGATAAACGACGAATCTGGACAGCCTCGTTCGTCGCTGTCGTTTCAGCAGTTGAAGAACGTGGGCCATGAAGATGACAGTGATTACGAGGGACTTTTTGGTTTTATTCTCCCTCTCGGCGGGGAGGTAGAAAGGGTTGGTAGAATTTCGAACGATCGATGGGAGACGGTTGTTGAATTTTAAAAATACCGCGGAATCGTTTCTCTCTTTCTCTTTCGTTCAATAGAGACGATGTAATTGCAAAGGAGAATAAATAGTACGTGAAAAAGGAGTTGTTGATGAAAATGATAAAATGTGCCTCGTTGCCACTGCCTTGTGTTTTCCTTTCCGTTTCAATGAAAACTTGAAAGTATCCTCACTCCGAAACTTCATTGTTCATAAAAATTTGAGGAGGATTTGAATTTAAATAGAAAAAATAATATTCCGTTGAAATGGCAGAAGAGGAGGCAAAATTGGCCAATGTTTTAATGAAACGATCGTGCAGCCGATCAGATCGAGTGTTAATGGATTGATCGTTGTTGCAACGACCTGATAGGTTGATACTTGTGCGTACCTGCGAGCTTGTCGAACGAAGATCTTCTTCTTCCTTCCGACAGGTGCTGTTCTTTCTGATTAAAAGTCCGTCTCTTTACGGCGATCGATGAAACTTGCCTGCAGCGACGTTCGTAAATCGGTGGGATCATCCATTTCTGTCTGGTTGGTAATTCGACATTTGCAGGATGATTTATTCGCGTTGGGAAAATTGATCGACACTCTCGATAGAGATAGTGGGATCAGAGTGCACGAGCGGCGGAATTTTTACAGAAATTCACAGGCGAAGCCCATTAATTCGTCGATTATCCGGCAGCACACGCGCGGACGGTGTATGAAATTTTCGACCGAGAGGAGAAACAAGCTGAATGATGAAAGTAACGTGATTTTCTATCTCGTCAAGGACCGGGCTGGCTATGGATCATCGATCGGAAGGCTAAAAGATCAACGAAATTTCATTTTCTTTCTCGCGGAAACGCGGCCGGTAGTCAATCGTTTCAATCGCTGTCGAAAGCACGAAATTCTCGCGAATCCCGATACGCAGCGATCGCAACGAACAACGAAACTCGAGCTTCCCCGCGAGGGAATTAGCTCGAATTTTATTCCCTCTCTCGAGACGAAAACGACTCGTCAGACTTGGAACATCTGGCCACGTATATCGACGAATCGCTCGTGTACACGTCGCAACAAACGTAACTCGAGGATCAAAGAATTCGCGAAATTCACTCTGTTCGACAAAAAATTCGAGATCCTCGAACGCGTCACGCTGAAGATCAAACAGTCAACAAACGATTCTGTACTCCCGTTTCTTTAAAGACTTAAAACCTTGGACGCGTGTCGACGAATCGTCCGCGTGATTGCAACTGGCTACTAAGAAAAGAAAAAATTACCGCGATCTCTCGTCAAGTTTTTTTTCTCACCGAGAAGCATGAGACTGCTTGAAACTGCATGGTTACATGGCGTCACCGATTCGCCGTGTTGGTTCGTGTTGTTGTCACTTACCGTGGAAATTCTAATTGAATTCTAAGTGGATTCGCAAACGTAACCCCGCCACCGATTGTCCAGACGTTTCCAGAAATTCGAACGTCGAACGGTGTTGAAAGAAGAACGAAATAAATAATGTTCCTCTCTGTCGACTGTTGCGTTTCTCAGATTTAATACTAATCGATCGAGTTCAACAGATGCATTCCTGGAGGTCTTCCGCCTCTTATTGCGAGCATTCTCTCTCTCTTGCGAGAGAATCAGCTACGGAATATTTATTTGTTGGCCGCCGCGGGCTATACATTCCCCCGTTATAATTCGTTTTGACATTCGCGTAAATTCGTTGCACGGCGATTCGCGATTGGAGTAATTAAGTTGACTGAGCAACTGGATATTTCAATTACGATTTAACTGGGAATTTCTAATTATCTCTGATTTATCTGGCAGCATCAACTGACCGAGCGATGAACCAACGAGATTTCCCATCTCGTTGAGAAGCTGCTCGAAGAACAGAGAACTGCGGGATCTCTGTTCCCGATGAGCAGCGATTACCGATCGTCTTTGTGATGCGAGAGAAAGGACTCGTTAATCTTGAAAGTCAATTATTCATTTCATTAAATAGCGGCATACGGACTTGGAATTAGCAATAAGAATACTCGATTCGAGTCTTTGATATGTACAATTTCGTCCGTTAAATCTACGAGTGAAGTCGAAAGTAAGGATTGTTCGACTCGCAGTTAATGAAAGATTCGAAGATTGAATAATCACGTGATCTCGTATTTTTCTTTTCTTTCTCTCTTTTAAAACCAGTTACCCAAACTGGTTCAAACGTTATTTTCGCTGAATTTTCTATCGGGAACGAAACGCTAGAGGACGCTACAGAAGTCAGCGAAATTCCGTTGTTTTTCGGCGAGTACGCTTGTCAAACGTTTCGACGTAATTAAATCGATTGAGTAACTAGATACGTCACTATTCAACCGCACACTACTACCCATTCCTAATTATCTCGCGTCAATTTTAAACGGATATTTATCGCCACGACGAATTCACCTGTTTGCACGCTTTCGAATTTCTGTTCGCTCGGCACACGGAAACGTGGTTTTTGAAAATTTTCAAAGGTCGAGGCGTACAGAAAGAAAGAAGTAACTCGAAGAGGGGACCGGTTAATGCGAAACATTCGTTTTAAATTGGATTGGCGTGTTGCCGACTTCGATTCGAAAAAAATGACGAGGTTCGAGGCAGCGCGGGCGAGAGAGGAGAGAGAGGTGTCAGGCGTCGAAATAGGAGAAAGAGTAGACAAAACGATGCATCGTGTTTTGCGACTGCGTCGAGGGAGCGCGGATCCTCCGCGAATCCAAGTTTCGCTTCAGTTTACGGCGCGCTGTCGATTTCGCCGAATTGATATCTCGTGGCGAACACGTCCAACCATCGGGTGAAAACCGACATTCGTCTCACAACGAACGTTCTTCACTCTGAGCCTGAGCCTGAAAAGGAAAAATAGATCTGAAAGGATTACATGTCGAACGATCGTCGAGACGTGAAACGCGCGAATCATCNGATTACATGTCGAACGATCGTCGATCGTCGAGACGTGAAACGCGCGAAAATACCAGACACTACGACCGGCAAACTTTCTCGTAAATGTTCTCGCCGAGTGGGTCCGTCAGTTTCTTCGGTGCACTCTTTGCAGTGACAACTAATCGAATTTCGATTTCTTTCGTTCACGGGAGTTTGAAATTTGAATATTGACGAGCTTCTGCTCGCCTAATTCCTTTTGCACTTCTTTTTTTTTTTCTTCTTCTTTCTTCTATTTCGTAGATTTTCGTTCGAATGTGGCGGACGAGGATATTTCGTCGACTCGACGGGCGAGCAAGTCACGAATGAATGGCGCGTAAGTGTGCACCGTATGTTTGCCAGACAACGTACGAAGACTCGTTGAACCGGAGGATGTAAACGAACGCGCGACGAATTTTAAAGGGCCGGCTTAAGAAGGCTGAAATTTGCTGCGGCGGAGAGGGGAAGGCAGCCGTGAAAGGTAAATCACTTACCAAGTCTCTGGCGAATCGAGTTATCGATGAACGGCACGGGTTACTCTGTTCGACGTTACTTCACAAGATAACTAAACACGAAAAGGAAAATTGTAATATCGTTGCAGATAACTCGTAATTGATTCTGACGTAGGAATTTGTTCGATCAATGTGTGAAATGAAAAGCAGCTCGGCGAATTCTTGAAATAATTTTCGCGAAGGAATTTCTCAACGTACAAAGAAATATATCGACAAGTATGTATCCCTGTTGAAAGAATTTCCGAGAAGAATTCGAAACTGAAGATCAAACGTGTATAAAAATGTAGGAAATGCTTCGAAATTCTTGGTGCGGGATTTTAATATTTCGCGAATGTATCTAAATTTTTATGGAAAGGAAGGGAACATAAATGCACGGAATGTTCCGTAATTGAAAAGTGAAGCTCTCGCTTCTTTAAAACTCGCGTTTTATATTCACTCGATTGCAGTTTCGATTTAACGAATCGCGAGCTCGAAGGATCGTGACTCTCGAACAACAGCCGTACGAAAAAGAGAGATGGTTTTACGGCTCGGAGTAAAAATAGAGCGCAACATAGACGTAGGTGTGTAACAGGACGAGAAGTGGCGAATAATTGATAGGCAAACATTTCTCGTTCCCGGGCGGAGTGTTGCAGCGATGCGAACACATCGCGCCAGACCTACAAGTGGTTTTCTAATTTTAAATGTTAATGCCTTGGAACCGACAACGCCTACCATCACGGTACTATTAACACCGTTTCAAATTAACGGCGTATCGTAATCGTTTGCATGCTGCGTCCAGTTTTAGTCAGTGATTCGTGCTAAATTAATACAATATTGTATTAGCGGCGAAACGCTCGTCCCACTTCCCCTTCCACCGTTTGTAGAAAATCATCAATTAACTCGTCATTTGAACGGGGATCGATTGACTCTTGTCCTGTTATAATGAGTTATAGTGTGCGACTAAATGACGCTTGTTATTAATTATACGCTGCGAGTTAATGTACGACTTTTTTCTAACGGAGGAAACTCATCAGCCGAGGAACTCGAGGAGGGGAGTTTCGAAACTTTGCAAAAATGTAGCTCGGTTGACGCTAATAGCGAAACCACCTTTTATTCCAGGGAAACAAACGATTTACAGGGATGAAACTCTACCTCTGAAAACAATTACGAGTTTGGAATAAATTTACTCGTAACTTCTAATTGTAGGTATATCTTGAAATTGCTTTCGAGCCTCGCCGATATATTCGCGGCGTCCGTGTTTCATTATTCAGTCGCGAATTTTTATACGTTTGCAGGAACTTCGAACGTGAAAAAAAAAGAATACACAGCCATGCACATTTATGTACGAAATATCGGAAATAGAGTATTTTTTAATTATTGGTTCGCAACAGGCTCATTTGTTTCATCGTTTTCAAAGAAATACAAATTCGCGCAAAAATTAAACGAAACGAATTCTTAAAGAAGTCTCAACTTCCCGCAGTTTACACGTGCAAAAATATACGAAAAATATCGGAAATAGAATATGTTCGGAATAGAATAATTGGCTGCTCTTTCGCGATAGACTCACTTTTTTCAGCATCTTCGAAGAAACATGAATTCGCGCAAAAATTAGACAAAACGAATTCCTAAAGAAATTTCATTTCTTCGCTTTACGCAGTTTGTAGAAAATTTTGCACGTACAAAAATACATAGACCGTACATACACGCAAATGTGTAAAATGTACAAAAAATATCGGGAATGAAATATCTTTTATAATTGGCTCTCTTTCTCGATAGACTCACTTTTTTCATCATCTTCGAAGAAACATGAATTCGCGCAAAAAAAAGACGAAACGAATTTCTAGACAGACGTTCCGCTTTCATCGCTTCACACAGTTTGTAGGAAATTTTGCACGTACAAAAATACATAGACCGTACATGCACGCAAATGTGTAAAATGTACGAGAAATATCGAAAATAGAATATCTTCTATAATTGGCTCTCTTTCACGATAGACTCACTTTTTTCATCATTTTCGAAGAAACATGAATTCGCGCAAAAATTAGACAAAACGAATTCCTAGACAGATGTTCCGCTTTCATCGCTTCACGCAGCTCGCGAAAACATAACAGCGCATAAAAATCCTGACAGTGTTAATTTTTGAGAACGTCTTACATAACGCGCACGATGTACGCGCGAACGTTTTCTTTGATGATTGATCGAACGCCTGCGCGAGCCGCTGTATTTCAGTCGAAATTACGTATGTACAAGACTACGTACATACGTACGTACACTTAAGCCGCGTTCGCGTAGGAGCACGCGAATAATTTATAAAGAGGGATATACAAGAACGGCGTGCGAATAATTCGCGGGCGAATTTTATCGCGACGGGCTTTCGATGTTTCGTTGCATCTGCAACACGGTCGAACAATTTCTGTGAATGCTGGTGCGGGTCGAGCTGGTAATCGAATAAATTGTGCTTCACGGAGGTCGTGCGTGAGGGGTAAAACGTAGCCAGCTATCCGTGGTGGAAATAATGCACGTCGAAAAGGGTGGCTCGTTGGAGCCGAAAGAAAGTAGGAAAGCAGAAAAGAGGAAAAAGGAAAGAAAACGAAGAAAGAGAAATTGTCAATGATGATGATCGAGGCGGTTCCACGAGGGGCGAGAAAATCGAATAAATATATGGAAACGAGGGAAGAAGTTTCTGCTTATCGGGCCTCCCGATAAGAGTTTCGCCGATAATCAGCGAAGCTTGTCACGACGAATTTCCAATTTTACGATGCAAATATGCGGGAATCTCGCGCCACCAGAACACTGTTGACTTTAATTTGCCTGTCACGGGAAAACCGAGAGTCGAAAATGTCGCACCGGAAATACGGAAATTCTTCTACTTTCTACTGATGCGAATATCAAGCTCGTTCCGACCGAGTACTCGTTCGTTTCGTTCATTTTCCACACGAACCGCCGTAAACATTGCCGATTATTCAACTGATAACTCTGGCTGAAATAACTTTACGTGTCTCCTATTACTTTGAGCAGAATCGGGGGGAGGGGGGAGGATTTATTTCGATTGATTTATCCGAGTTTGATTCATTCGAAGCTTCGTTTGAAAGTATTTGCACAATGGAATTTGTGGACCTATCAGAGAAGCTAATGTTGCTTGACATTGCTTGACAGATTTTAGAAAGAAATGAGAAAAATGATCAAGAAGAAATCAGGTAGACTGTATATCAAGAGGTAATATATATCAGGATTGTCAGCTGGGCGTACTTTGGTTGTTCAGCGTGTCAACTAAGTTTGACACACTGATTTAAGTTTCTTGCGTGTGGTGTAGCTTATCGTTCGACATTTGCATTGAACTAGCAAAATATGGGGCCTGAGAAGTGCGTCATGTGCTTAATAAATTTACTAAAAGTTATCCGCGGAAGAAAAATGTTCGGAGAATCGTTGGCGGTATGTTTGAATATTGAAAAGCTTCGCGGATCGCGTTTTCGGAAAATCCTCGCGCCGAAAATCAACTGTGGAACTTATGCTAGAACTGTGTCGTAGATTTCACTTTTGAGAAACGGTTTCAACCAAGTTGTACGTAACATTTCCTCTTAACGCCGGAAGCTGCTGCCAGTCATTGTAAGTAAAGTTAGAACACTCGCTGATCTTGCGCGAAATGTCATAACTGACCTAGATTATTAAGGAGATGATTAATCAATCCAGAACACTCGGATAAGCTCGCGGAGCGGAGCTTATAAATCAACAACCGCGCCTTTTGGTTCGAATTTCCAGACAAACGAAGAAACTTTGGATTTCCGGCTCGGTGAAATTACTTGCGAAACGGGCGAAATCAGAAATAACAAACACGATGAAAAGCGAAACATAAAACGAATAATATAAATGCCAAAATTCATTAATAACGGAAGAAATAGATTGAATTTATATATTTTTATTGCAACACGGAACAAACTCGACGATATATTCTCTCTGCAAAACAGATTGCGCCCGCTGACTGAATCATCGAACGAGACAACACTCTCTAATAATTTTTTTTTTTTTTATTTATCTCACTTCCCGAAAAATCTATCGATAAATCTTACTGTAAATATACGTGATATTTCGCTTTGTTCGCAGTCGAACATTCGCGATGACAAAATCCACGAAGCAAATAATATCGGCCCGACGCCGAGCATAATCCCAACGCATAATGCATTCCCTAAATTGCACGGGCAAATAAAACGAATCAATAACGATGCTTCTCTCTGTCTGATTAAGATGCTCGAAACGTGCGCTATCGCGCGAGGTTCGCCTGCATTTTCGATAATTCGCAATTTAGTGCTAGTCGAACGATATCGAGCCGCGCACTATTTATCGCAACAGTACCTTTGTCAACGTAATTCATCCGAGAGGAAGCTCACGTTGTAACAATTTTCTCCTGCGAGCTATCCCCACGGCCATATTAGTTCCACAGACGTGAAACAGAGAACTGAAATCGTTCGGACGTGAGCGATCCCATCGAAATGAGAGAAACCACGGGCTCTCTGATTTTCTGTTTCCAAATTTCTCCGCCAATAACGACGACCGGTGCGGTTTAACAGCCGGACGTCGTCGCAGAAATTTTCCGCGCGAAATGTGGCTTCCACACGTGCGAGAAGATCCGTCCGAAAATGAAGAGGAGAGAGAGAGAGAGAGAGAGAGAGAGAGAGAGGGAAAAAAGAGAAGAAAAACTGCACGCGAGATCTTGGACGTTTGAAAATTTTTGGTGAGTTTACCGTTTTTGTTGAGATTCTCCGAAGAACGAAGAACGAAGCTTTTTCTCATTCACGAGGGGAAAATTTGCGGAGTGTTCTCCCCTTGGAACGTGAGCTTGCAAAGAGTTGGTGCCCTTTTTTGCCCTCTGCCCTCCAGATAAGGTGACAAATGAATCACTCGAGAGCTTTCTCCTCGCGCAATTGAACCAGTTTCATTAACGAAAATTCCGCCAGACGCGGGACGCAAATTGCTGATATTAAATTTCTGCTTGAAACAATAACAAGCCTGTTAATAAAGTACGCGGAACTTTGGAAACAAGTTTTATGAATTACGAGTCGCTCACTAGATAACAACGAGCTTGTTAATATAATGCGCGAAATTTTAGAGGGAAATTTTACAAATTACGAAATTTCGTCCCTTCAGTGAAATGTCTACGAAGCTTGATGTTACAAAGGATTAACCCAGTTTCTTTTTTAAAACCTTTATCAGCTACCAGCAATTTATTTACAAAGTATCAATTCAAATGAGACGACATATTGGAAAATACATGATGACATATTGAAAATAATCATTCAAATGGTATTTAATACGAAATTTTGTTGATCGTATCTTTCCGACATGTGATATCGTTTGAATTTAAAACAATCGTCCACGTGCATTGCGTTTTTCTGGAACACGTACAATAATAGAACGATACATAGCTTCAATCCCTGGGAAAAATAATATTCTCCGTTCATTTCTTAACCCTTTCGGTACGAGCGCTCTGACCGCCGTGATACGAGAGCGCGTGGTCAGTTCTCTTGTACAATAAATATAAATATAAAGATATAATATAATAATATAATATAAATAATATATGAAATAAAATAATAAAATAAATATAAATAAATATAATATAATAAATATAAATATAAAATATAATATAATATAATAGATATAATAGATATATCAGATAATAGATATATAATAGATATAATAGATGATATAATAGATATAATATAATATAATAAGAAAATAATATAAATATAAAAATTTTCCTTAGTGTTAAATAAGGACTGTGCTTAATAAAACAATGTTTCTTCTAACAAATATCGTTAGTTTTAGTAGAAATACAACATAACACTAGAATTATATAAGTACACACAGGTCATCTGATGATATATCCGGCGCTCGTACTGAAAGGGTTAAACTTTCGTAAGGAGCAAGGAGCAATGAGAAGTCGAGTTTATGCAAATTATTCGGAATTATGTGAGATTATTGAGTGTCAATTGATTCATTTAGGACTGCTTTCAGAAGTTCTTTTCTTCTTCTTACGTCGTTGTCATAGCTTTCACTCTAGCCGTCTGATCAGATGTTATACTATTATGCGTCGCATCGTACAACATACAACAAATGTATACGTTAGTTATAATTATCAGCGAGTGACGAAAGCCATTCGAATTGTTGAGGATCCTCGACGTTTGAACGTTGTAGAAATAACGTTCAGAACAGAATCAGAGAATTTCCTTCTCCAAATAAAGCGCTTACATTTGAACTCTTGTTGCAGAGAATTTCATCGCTGCTGCGATAGTATCGGAGAAATTGGAAATTAAATTGGAAAACGTTCGTAGAAGTTGCGAGATATTTATCACGGGCATTCCGAGTAATTTAAAGTTCTTCTACCGACACGAGCCTATTAAGGATTAAACGATTCATCCATATATCCGTTTGACGCAAACGTTTCCAGCTACATAAGGGATACACAATCGTTACACGAAATATACGACCAGAAAGAAAGGAAAGAAACGTTCGCTCTGAACATTTCGATCTGGAAGAATTCGAGACGGCGAAGCTGAAAGTCACGTCAGCGCACGTTTCAAAAAAAAAAAAAAATTGGAGACCTCCCCGTGAATTTTTACCATTTTTTGGACAGCGCAGGTTGGTAATCTACTTCAACGTTCATAAAATTATAAAATCCGGCTGAAGAGTGTGCCCACTCGCGACGATAAAAAGAGAGATATACTCTGGCTGGGATTTTCTTTCGCGGCTGGAACTTTGTCAGAAAAGCTAGATATATAATTCGAGAAAACGCTGCCAGATCAACCGGATCGCTAACCGTTTAAACACATACTTCCCGTGAAATGTGGAAGAAAATTCACGGTCGATTTGATTAACGGAGAAAAAGATTGATCGACGGGGAGGATGGCCGTCGAACGGGAACATCAGATGAAAATTGGCGAGGATCGGGAATTCGGGACGATAAATCGAGACTCTGCCGTGCCTGAAAGGGAATCGAAGTGGAACGCGGAAGAAGAAGGTACTATTATTAGTTGCGCGGAGGTATTGGACCGGATCCTGGACGAAATACGATAATGAAAAACGAGTTATTTCGTTTAATTATCCGGATTAGCCGAGTGTAACGTCTCTAGAGTGGATGTCGCCGGAGTTAATTATCGAGCCGGGCAGAGAAGAGCTTACCATCCCGACGATGGTAAACAAACGTTTTCAAGGAGTCGAGGGCAGATAATTAATTCGCTTTAACGGTGTTCGTCGAACCAGAAGCAAAGGAGCTAAGTCGCATCCCCTGGAAAGCTCTCTCTCTCTCTCTCTCTCTCTCTCTCTGTCTTTCTGCTGCCGCGTTTCCCTCTTTTTGTCCTCTTTTTACGTTCGACGGCGGATCGGTATTTCCCAAGTGGCGGATTACAGCCGCGTCGGACTAGCCATCAGTTCCGCGGCTTCTTGAAAGTTGTATTAGCTTGGTAATAAATTAACTCGCGAAATAATCCTCACGAGGAAAAAAAGAAGAAAGAAAGAAGTTGAGATTTGCTGGCCACGAGATAAAAGGGACCATTGCCCGTTCGTGAATTATTCCCGAATCCGTTTCCCCGTGCTCTCGGAGAGGAATTGAAGTTCGCGCCGATTCTTGATCAATGATGCAGAGTTTTTCCGTATCTCTGTCCCAGCTCGTCGCGCGAAGAGAGAGGAAGAAATATTGGATGAAACGGGAGTAAAAGTCTGACTTCAGGCGGAGTTGTTGCCGCGCGTGTATCGAGTTAACTTTAATGACGCGAGGCTAAAGTTTCGAGCCGAGAGGAGGAATCTCGCAACGCGGAGATGCAAATGCGACCGTGGTTGTTAGCGGCGAGAGTTAACAAGCGAATTGTAACGTTAAACTGCCGCAAGGGATAAAGGAGAGACACGCTGACGTTCAAAAATTAACGGATGACCGCTGGTTTAATCTGCTAATGCGCGCCGACGAAATTTAGCGATTCGAGTCGTCGAAATTTCGCGTCGAATGTTTTGTTCGAAACACGTTGTCGAACTGTAGTAAACTGCCTTAAAGAGGAACCAGCTAACCAGGGAAATGACGTGTTTGGAGATCCTTCGGACTATTATACTACGTGGAAGTCGAGGATCGACTCAAACGAATATCCCGATACTGAAAACGAGCGAGCAGCGACGTGACAGCTAATTATCGTGCAACTGAGCGAGTGCGATTGAAATTGGGTCGGGACAGGGGGCAGCTGTGCAACTTGGAGGAAACAATCCCCTTTTCGTGGAGCTTATCTCGACGAAGACAACAAAGATTAAAATGGTAATTAGACAAGTTGGAAGAAGCGCGATATACTTTTCACTGAGCCAAGTAAACTGGACTCGTTTACGCGAAATCTGGATTAAATTAAATAGAAATAGAATGAGATACGATCGAGATGTGATAAGAGGAAATTTTAAATTACACGATACATTTTAAATCCAAATTGTATATTTCAGATATTTTGCAAGTCAGTTTCACTTGATACCTGTCTCGCAAGTTGAAACTCTTGATTAATAAAATTGAATATTCAGAATTTACGATATTATTTCAAGTGTTTAATTAAAAGTTGTCCGTATGTCGACATTCGTAATACTTTTTCGTCGACGTGCAAAGACAACAGATGGAAACGTGGACCTAACGCTTCGATTTATTCCACTTTCGCGTCGCGTCGAGAATAAGCAAGTGGACATACTTTTGAACGCGCGTAGGATCGTCCGTCCGAAAAGACAGCTGATATAAGTTACACGCTCGGAAGGAAAGTTTTCAACGAAAATTTACTTCGACGATCGGACAGGGCTTCGTTCACCGAAACGATATCTAAACTTCCAATCGGTGACTCGCTTCGGCGAAACTTTCGAAATTTCTCGCGGGCATACCGTTGCCAAGCAAGTACTACTGATAGAACTATCGACGGAAAATAGATCTACATCGCCAGTTGGCGAACGCTCTGGAACACGAGAGATACGCGAGCAAGTTTCTCGATCGGTTTGGCGGTTTTAACTGCGGTTCGCCTTTCGTATTCGGTTTCGGGCGATGGTCTGCTCACGAAGGTTGAAACGGCGTAGCTCCCGGCGAAACGAAATAAGGAAGCTGAGTGAAACGAGTTCCTCAGACGATCCTCGCAGGGTCACGCGCATCTGCTTTGAATTACTTTAATCGTCAGGCTTTGCGACTAGGATAAAGGCGGATAAGTCGTCGCACACAAGCTTGCGGCGATCTCTGCGTTCTCTCGTTCTCTTAAAATAGACTCGAAAACGGACGGAAGATACAGTTAGCTGTAGCTAAACGCTCGTTAGAGGTAACATCGGATGAAGATGTTTCCAAGATGAAACGGAATGTTAGAACAGTGTCTCCTCGGAAGAATGAAGTTCATCAAGTCATTCATTTATTTAATCTGTCGTTTAATCGACTTGTCTCGTAAGAGGATATAAGATCCCGTGAGAGACCGATAAAATGAAAAATTATTATTACAAGTAATTCGATTTTAATTTATATTAATTAAGAAACAGTTTTTCTCCCTTATTAGTTTAATGAAGCTGCTAAATACAGTCGTCGAATGAGCATACATCCTGAGGCTCTTGTACAATGACGTAGTTTCTTCTCTGGGAATTTCTTTTCAAAGTAATTAATAATTATTAATTACGAGATTTAAAAATTCAGCTTGTAGCTTCGAATTTCTGTTCTTCTGGAAGAAGAACGTCTCGTATGTTGAGCCAACTTAATACAAAGTTCGTACAAAGATCAACGCTCTGGAGTCATCACTGTGTCTGTGAGGGACTTCAAAGTTCTAATATTTAATGAATGAAATAAATCTCTACTTCTCTACTTTCTCGTGTTTCTGAAACGGGACATCCGTTTCGTTCAGAATTCTACGGAGAAGATAAATGAATAAATAAAGTCCGCCTGCGGATACAGATCCGTTCGATCCGTGGATTCATTCCGCGATATCGAAATGGGATGGCGTTGGACAGAACGGCCGATAATAACTAGAGAAAGGAAACGTCGGGTATATCTAGTTTACGAAGTGGTTCAAAGCGTTTAATTCGATCCGGCACTAAAGGCTATGGAATTGTCGATCGGAGACAACTGACACGGATTAAACGTAACGTCTGTTGCAGAGGTTTGTCTGCCAGTGAAAACGATCTATTTTAATTAAATGCGATTCTGCTCGAATCGGGAGGCGAGCAAGCAGCCCGGACGCCATCTCATAATCGCGTCTCGCTGATGATCAAAGATTTTCTACTTAACAGACGTAGTTCCTCTACGTCTCTGTAGAATCGCCGGGAGGATCCATTAAACGGAAATCAGTTGTCGCGAACGTAAAAGCGTTATTAAGCTTGGTAAGAGTGGAAAACGTTCAAAGGAAACGTTCGATTAATTTAATATTCAAATGCTTCGATTCGATTGCTTCTCCCGTTGGTTTCCTTCCCCCTTTTCCGTTCCGTTATTACATCTTCTCCCCGGCAGCTNTTTTTTTTTTTTTTTTTTTTTTTTTTTTTTTTTTTTTTTTTTTTTTTTTTTTTTTCTTTCACAGTGCGTCAAGTCGAAGTTATAACAGACGACACGCTAAAACACACGGATCCTCCCTCGTGACGGCATGTCCCCGGGGAGTATATCGAGGCGCGTGGAATATCAATGAGCTTGAGACATTCGTTCGTTTTATTGCCACTTTCTCCGCGGATCTCAAATATTTGATTCCGCACGCGTGCACGTGGAGTATCTCTGGCTCGCGGGAAACAATTAATATATGCACACTCTACTGAAATTTATACGACCCTGCCTGCGAGACGCGATATTGAATATTTTTGTAGAATATTACAATGCACACGGTGAAAAATGCAATGGAAGTGCATCTCTCGTCCGAGAGAGTTAAAATTATTTGAAAATTCTCCGTCGATCATCATTCTAAATAAATATTTATCCGATCGTTGGAATTTCGTCGCTTATTATGTCATGAGGAAAACATTTTTTTAACTACTCGCGTCAGTGTAAAATCTGATATCATTCAGTATTTCAGTATTATATATATTTATATAATATATATAATTTTATATTTATAATTATATAAATAGAATAATAAATACGCAGAATAAAATTATGGAAACGTGGATATACGAATAGATATGTAACTTTCAAGTGTATTTATTAACGCGCGTAGCTCCAGGAGACCAACTAGTAAATACTTTCCACTAAATTTCCTCTGTTTTTGAGCAGTTTGTCTAGATATATCTGTCGGCTTTGACGTATTTTCGATCCAGGTGTAATTAATCGTGACAGGAGGACCTTTGATCTCGCTCTCTGTCGATAACTTTCCTACGGAGCGAAAGAATCCACGTTTTTCTTTGTGATATTTCTTACCCTTTGCACTGACCATTTCGCCGTCAGCTGCTTTCGTTGGGTTCCACTGGAACTCTGTGATTTTTCCACGTGACCCGTAAGAACAAGAATCACGAAGAAACTCCCAACGTGGATAAAAAGACTTCTTGCGTGTGGCCATCTCTTCCTAATATCAAAATAACGATCTATTATCAGTGAATAACGATTTCATTCTTCACGCGGTGAAATTCTGAAATTTCATTGTCTTCGTAATTAATCACGTAATTGTCATCACTGCATCGTGGCGATATTGACAAAATTTATAACCAGCCTGAAAAAATTAATATTGGTGTTAAAGCTGATGTAATTAAATATTGAGGTTCGTTGATACCGCGAATTGTTGATGAAACAAGAGTAATTGACTGATGAGTAATTCGATAAACGTTCTGTGACCTCTGTGTACATTTCTCAAATTTCACAGAGTTCAGACAATTTCCAAAATTTCCCTCCGCTGCAAACAATATAAACTCGTGAAATTTGTGCATGATAAGAATACAAATACCTTCGGTATACTCGAAGTAAGTTTCCGCAAATGTTCGACTGACCTTGTAAGAGAATCTTTCCTGTCTTTGCTAGAAAAATAATAACAATAATAATAATAATTTCCTCGATAATGGGGGAAAAAAGGAAATGTTTCGTTCGTCTTGAACATGCCAGAGCGAAATAGATCCGACACGCAGGGACGGGTTGAAGCAGCACGCTAATTACGCTAAATCCTACAGAGAACATCTGAGCAGATTAGCAGCTGCGTCAAAGTGATATTGCCGAGGGATGAACGTTGCGTAATGGACGATTACCACGTTGGTAGTAAAATCAGATACAACGGTCAATTGATGGCCGCTCGAAATCGGTAATCGGTTTTCTTTGTCTCTTCGGGATGGTAATTAGTGGAAAGTGGGAGTATATGGGACGCGAAATGTCAGACTATGGTAATGCTAACAGGCACCAGTATACGCGACGGAAAAGAATTCAATCGGTCGATCGATCGATAAACGAATTTACTCCCTGGGTACGCCCGTTCCCATTTTTTATATTTACCTTTAGCCTCACCGACCCGAAATAAACGAATTGCTTTCTCATCGCGTCTTAAATACATTAGCGATGCTTAGCGTTCTTTTTAATTACTGCGTGCTTGTTACCGAATTCAGTTTACGCTCGAACTGAACGACGATCAATGGCGACAAAGCTCTTTTGTCGTCCGACGACGACGCAATTCCCCCGACAAAGTAGCCTGCCATTCAGTTGGCCTACAGTGCCTTGTAGACAATGAATCGACGAATCGATTTAAACCTTCGTCACCTGCCGCATTAATAACGCGATTGTTTTAATTGCAACCGTGTTCCCTCCGTGGACGTGATATTATTCGACTTGAAAGGGTAACGCGAACGTGAAGGGAGTTGCAGTCGAGAGCCTCGTAAACAATCGTTGACGATGCTTTCATTTCCGTTCTCCAGACGTTTCAATTTTTAGAGCACGGCGCTCTTTTTTTTTCTTCATCTTCTACGTGGACTTGAAATGTCTTTTCGAAAAAAAAGTTCAAGAGCACGTAATTAAAGCCACCGCGATGTTTGAACAAATGCACGAAAAGCATGGAAATACGCGAAAAGCATCGTGCACGAAAAATACGCAGATACGCGTGAAAAACAGGCAAATGTGTATGAACAATATGGGGAAATATGCACGGAGGGGAAAAAAAAAGAAAGCAGATGAAACATTTCCACATTTTTCGCACGTATTTGCGCACACTTTTCTGCATATTTTACGTGCATTCTGCAAACGACCGCGAGTCTAATTCTTATACTCCAGCGGGGAAATTTCACTCGAAATTTTATACGTAAGAGAGATCTAGATTCAGAACTTATCTGGATTTCGAAATTTCTGGAAATGCGTAAAATACCCGGAGCACTTCGCTCGGTGAATTCGGTAGATAGCGTTTTCTATTTGAGCTCCACTTCTCTAACGTTCAGAAGAATTTGCATAGATATCCACGGTCTATTTGTCACCGTCGCGCAATCGTCGATTCTCATTGCTAATATATATCGACTCTCATTGCAGATACCACAGAGACATTTCGTCCTTGCTCGCCTCGTTAAACGTCGAAACTCGTTGCGAAGACGAAGAAGCATAACACGCTCGCAAAGAGACGTGAAATACAGTTCGCGTTATTCAGCGATAAATATGGCGAACATTTCATGCGTCAGCGCGCTTTACCTTCTTGATATGTTAAATGAGTCGAATTTATTACCGCGAAACAACGCTGAGGATCAACGCGTTATAATGATTAGGAAAAATGACCTTCCTACGAATAAATTCTCTCTCTCTCTCTCTTTCTCTCTTTCTTTCTGTCTCTTAACCATACCCGATCGTCAGCAGTTAATCCCGCGGGATGCGGTGCAAGTTCGAGGATGAGTGGAAATCGAGAGTTTCCGGCGGAACTGAATTTTATTAAATCGAAAGCGGCGGGAAAAAATTTCGGTTATACATCACGGATTATTATCCCGTGGAATAAAAGTTGTACGCAGTTACAAGGAATTCTGTTTTTTCTTCTTTTTCTTTTTTTCTTCTTGCACCCCTTTTGCGCACTTTTATTGCTGAAATTTGTTTTCAACGTCCGCTTTTTCCTTCCTTTCTTTTTCACTGATTCAATTACATTTTTTGTTTCTTTTTTCTTTTTTTTTTTTTATTGCCAGAGCGAAAATCGTTACCCCAATTTCTTTAGTCTCTTTTTCAATTACTGGAAGTACCTCTGTCACGCTCTTGGCTCCATTTTTCAAAGGTCACCCCTGTTTTTTATTACTGGAATTCATTTCTACCGTTTCAATTATCCACATTTGCTTCTTCGGATCCTTTCTTTTCAACCAGCGCCTCCTCTCGATTGAGCGTTCCTTCATCTACGTGGCAATTTTCATCAAACCTGAACAACTGGCGGGAGAAATTCCCCCAACAATTTATTTCTCTTTATTAATCCGCGGCGGACACTGTAAAGGTATGCGAAGCCAGGAAGAAACTTCCGCGATAATCGAGTGACAGACGAGAACAATTTTGGCGGAGAACAAGTGACCGCAAAATGTAAAACGTCGGCCCGCTGAAGAGAATAGTTGCGAGTTTGCAGCGGCGTCTTTGCACCTTGTGAGATGGCAGCTTATTCCCTGCTTGATCTTACTAACAGACCAAGAAAGTTGGTCAAGAAAGCAATTGAAACCAGAAATGGAGTGATAGTCTCGAAGCACGATAATTTACGATAGTTGCGACCGATGACAAATAATGAACAGTGATTGATCGATCTGTGCGATAGATATCTGTAAGTATTCAACGCGAAATTTGCCTTGAAAGTTTCACGAATTTTTATCCGTAATTTCTTGCTTTGTCTTTTCTTTCGATTAATCGGATACGTTCGATCAAGAAGTAAGAAGCAAACGATAATTTCTNTTTTTTTTTTTTTTTTTTTTTTTTTTTTTTTTTTTCGATGGCTGAGCACTCGAGCACGATATCAGGGAAATATCAATTCCTGATTAATGAAGGTCGTGTTTGATTTCAGCGAAAAATCAAACGTTCACGCGAAACGCACGGGTGTTGAATTACGGCTGTGTCATTCACGGATGTGCTGTTTCTTTTTACAGATGGCGGCGGTACGAAACACGACGTTTTTGAACGTGATACGAAGCGACGATGAAGAGGATGATGGTTACGTACCGTATGACCAACGACCTGAAACATATATAGTACCTGTGGTATTCTTATTAATCCTGGTGGTCGGCGTAATTGGAAATGGAATCCTGGTGTTCACTCTGTTGTGCGATGCCAACATGAGAAACGTGCCCAACACATACGTGCTCTCTCTAGCCTTGGGCGATCTTTTGGTAAGAGGAACGCAGAATATTCCGTCTAATTATCTATTTAACAATTAAAAAACAGGCATTTGATTTCTGATGAAACCAAAGGAACAAAAGATTTCATGCAGATTTCATACAGACAGATGGACAAAACAATTTAAAACTTTTCACTCATAAAATATAGAATTTATTTATTTACTTATTTATTTATATGATGATGTGTTAAATTTGATAAACATACAATAGCGGCCAAAAGTTTGTATTTCATACTTATTGTTAGTTCAGTGTTGCGCTACGTGTTAATTTCTGCATGGTTTTTGTCTGTATCATGCAACACATGAGACACGTACGTTTTCTGCACACAATGAAATCGCTGTTAGTATTAGAAGCGTATGTACTCCATGGTCTCTGTATGTATTCTGTAAAGTCTATTTTATACATGGAACCTCTGTCCAAACTTTTGCCTGATAGTGTACAAGCAGAGTAATTATTCACTGTGGTGTACATTTTGTGATAATGTTTGTTTGCGAATGATCCTCCTCCAAAAACGAAGAATTAATTTCACAAGAATTATGCGATCCATCATCGCTCGGAAGCCACGGCCACGAAACATTCATCAGTTTGCTAGCGTGAAAGTCATAAATCTTGGTCCAATGATTCATAAATTTCACTAGACGCTCTATTGTTCATCCGTAAATACGTAACAAATTGCGATACATGGCCAACAAGTTGGGAATAATCTCTGACAAAATGATCGGGTATTTGTCAACGTCGCGCACGTGCGCGCACAAATAAGAAAAATTCTCCTCTTCGTCTTCGGCGTTTTTTCAACGTTCCGCCAATCGAGAAATCTTGCTAGGTACCTACTCGAATCATACCTACATCCAATTCGTGTAGACTGTCAGATCGTGCGAACAAATCTGTCGCCAGTGAGTTCAAGATATCTAGTATTTTCTACTTTTCTATGTGATCGATTTTATCGTTGAACATAGATAGGATTCGCGGAAGCATCTGCGGATTTACAGCGAGTTTTTATTGGTGCGTCGAGACACGATTTACTGGTGCATCGAGACATGAGAATTTGAAAACATTGGAACATTACCAGATTGCGGGTCTTTGAGAATTAAAAGGACAGGATAATCTCGGTTGTAAAGAAAATTGTAAAGTGAATTTATTCCGAATCGAATTGGAAGATACCGAGAAATTTACAGAATTTACGTCCAAAACCCTCGTTACGATTCTTAATGAAAAAAAGAGAAAAAAAAAGAACAATTCAAGAGAAGATGTAAATTTGCACGGTCATTTTGCGTAAATATCTATTTACATGTTTTGTTACAACACTCGATGCTCTTTTTACTGCGAAATTCATTAGAGAGGTAGCTCCCATATGTCAAATGAAATTCAACGATTATTAATGAAGGCAGTTTTTTTCCCCTCGCAAATTGAGTCAACGCCACGCGATACGTTAAAAGAATAACGGCGAATTTATCACGAATATATTTAATTGAGTATGTTCGACAAAGTTAGCATGGGGAATCTCCACATTTTAATTTGTTCAGATGTAATAAACCAGGCAATTCCCGGCGAATATTTCTTTAATAATTTCATTCTTCGCTCGATATTACAAATCGTCGCGCAAATATTACATCGAATGTCGTTTATTTTATTGTTCGCTTCTACCCTCGACTCGCCGAAACGGACTCGTCCACGTCATTCACACAACGAATCGATGCCAATTAAATTTTCTCGACGCGCGGGCAAATATTGATAGAAAATTTTGATAAAATTCACAACGACAAACACCACCAGCCACGATTTTCCCGTGAAAATAGGATACGTGACCTTTTTCTTTTCTCTCCTGCTCCTCCCTCTCCTCCCTTTCTCTCCTCTCGTTAATTTCTCATGCGTTTCAGGTAATCATAACGTGCGTGCCGTTCACGTCGTTTCTCTATACCATCGAGTCGTGGCCGTGGGGCTTGGCAGTTTGCAAATTGTCCGAGTGCGCCAAGGATATTTCGATCGGCGTCTCAGTTTTCACTCTGACCGCGTTATCAGCCGAGAGGTAAGTTGTCAAACCCAGTTACGCTCGAAGGAAATTGTTGTCTCAGGGATTGGTTGGCCGTCGTAACTTGGCTGAAGTTCCGCCCCCCGTTAATGGACCGATCGACCGGTCGTTCGTCCGTTTAATCAGTAATCCAAGCGATGCTCTCTAAAACCGTTGAATTTTCCGCGCGTCGTTCCGCGATATCAATTAATCGCGCTCATCGGCGAAATTTGGTGTGCGCGTTTGGAACAATGTGGCCAGACGACTGATTCATCGAGGCTTTAATCCTGCGACTACTACAAATGGAAAATTGTAATCTTATTGGAGCGAAACTCGCCTCGAAGCAAATGCAATCCTGCGATTCTGCGATTTCCTCGCGGCGCCAATAGTTCGCTTGTACAAAGATACTTGAATTTTCATTCAGTTTATTCAGGCAACTCGTCTTGTTTGTAACGGCGGGATTAATGTAGTGAAAATGACTGAAAAATCAGTGAGTTTCTATGCGTCTACCGATAGGTTATTTAGCTGGCGTAAATATGAATTTGCATAAATGTCTACGAATGCAACAGAGATCACACGAATTGCAAGTTTACCCTGCGAACGAGATGCACACATGTGATTTAGAACTTTTCCAACTTTGTCGGAATTTCAACGAAATTAGGTGGTAAGCGATGAGAAGCGGGGACGTGTAAACAACGACCGTTTGTTAAAAATAATCCGTGTGACGTGCGTAACAACGACGACGACCACCTCTACGAGATGAAATTCAAGTGGCAGACAAAGTACGCCATTTGTAGTATTCCAGGGTTAAAGTTTCCCGTAAAAATTGATGTACGAACGGACAAGAAAAAAGTGTGCTGGTCTATTGCATCCGTAGGTACTGCGCGATCGTAAATCCCATTCGCCGCCACGTAGCCGGACTGAGTGCGAAACCTTTAAAGTTTCCCGTAAAAATTGATGTACGAACGGACAAGAAAAAAGTGTGCTGGTCTATTGCATCCGTAGGTACTGCGCGATCGTAAATCCCATTCGCCGCCACGTAGCCGGACTGAGTGCGAAACCATTAACAATACTAATAGCCTGCCTTATTTGGATACTGGCGATTATTCTGGCGATGCCAGCTGCCTTTTTCTCTCACGTGCCGATCGTACCTTTGCTGCACAACAAGAGCATCCTCATCTGCAGCCCTTTCCCCGAAGAGTTAGGTGAGTAGCCTCGCAAACGACTTAAATATTCAAATATTTCTACTCTCGATTTTTCCTCTTGCAAAGGGAAAACTATCTTGTTCGACACGAGAGAGAGAGAGAGAGAGAGAGAACAAATTATTAACGTTGGTACTTTTGGTTTTTTGTACTTTATTTCTGTACTAATTGCACCAGAGGACCAGCGCCTGTTGATTATTCATAAGTAGATTTTTTACACGTTTATGAGAAATTTGAAGGTGCGTAGATGATATGCAAAAATGTGTGAAATATTCAAAGCGGTATGTGTATTATTCGGTACGCGAAACGAATTTCTATTTGGGCTCCGTTCTCTTTAGGGACGCTTGTTAATGGAAACACGAATCATTAAATGCGAAAGCGGTGTAAATCGGCAGAGAGGGGATGAAACGAAAATTTTTCGCAAAATGCAGCAGCATCGGGGATGGCTGCGTCTCTTTTACGCGAGCCATTCTAGATCATACGATCACGATCACGAAATGTGATCTTGAAATGCCTTGTTCCGCTGATTAAGTGAAACATTGACTTACGCCGCTTTATCGTATATCGAACGATTCGTATCTCGCGCGGAAAGTGAAATTGTTGCTCGCCTACGGGTCATCCACTCGAGCATTCGTCCGCGTGTCATACGCACGAAGTCGTACATTTCATATCTCGTTCCGGGACGCAGGCGAGAGCTATCAAAAGGGGATGGTGATGTTCAAGTTCCTAGCTTACTACGCGATACCGCTTCTCGTGATCACTGGATTCTATCTGGGAATGGCACGACACCTCGAGCTCTCCACCAGGAATATGCCCGGCGAGTTGTCCACCGGGTGTCATCGCATGGAGCAAATCAGAGCACGGAAAAAGGTATGACTGACGAATCGATATTTCTTTTTTTTTTTCTGTTAAACTGCAAGGTCTCTGCCTAGAAATCAATTCCTGAACACGATTTATCCAGCGAGGAAGTTTAAAGTTTTTCTTTTCTTCTTCTTCTTCTTCTTCTTCTTCTTCATTTTCCAACAAAATTTCAAACGATTGAAATTAAATTTGTAAACGTATTGAACGTATTGCACACAGAGTGATAGAAGTGGTGAAAGTTTAAAATTGCAATCCAAAAGGTTTGGATGCTACTCTTTCGCGAAGTAACAAAATTTCCTGTGAAATTTCAGTTTTTGCTCGATCGGAAAAAAAGTATAGAATTAAAATTGGAAATTTCCTTACGTCTGCTACTCTTATAGAGTGACGTAGTTTCCTGTGAAAAAACTTTGGATTGAAAAGCTATACAGTGGTAGACTAGAAATAACTGCGAGAAAGTAACTCATTTTACCAATTATCTTTCGTCAGAGACACGTCTTTTCTGACACTTCTGACAAATTAATTAAATATCGGAATCAATTTTGACAAAAGCGAACAACTTATTTTATCCCAGAATTATCAGAGTGCACATCAGAGTATAAAAAAAGTAAGATTGAAAAAATGACCAATGCCAACTGCGCATCCAAGTAACGAGACGAAGAAAAAAATGGAGTCGATCAACGGATCTTCCGAGAGGCTCAATTGCGAACAATTTAGCGTGAGAGACAAGTCGTTGGTAGAATTGTAACAAATTGCCCTCCACTTACGTAATATTCGATAAACTCGCGCTATATGTTAACGCTAAAGTGATAGAGACGATGAAGCATCGATGAAACAAGACAAGTCCGATAAATCGAAGAACGCGTGGTATAATTGCTAGGAGATAAAGAGAGAGAGAGAGAGAGAGAGAGAGAGAGCAAATTATAGATCATTATGCATCGAGACATTTTCAGGCAATATCGCAAGACAATCTATTATTATCACTTTCCGCATTGCATCCGAGTGAATATGATCGATTCTCTGGAATCACATCGATGCATCGAATATCAAAAGATTACTTTCTGTTCAAGCGACCCTTCAATTTCCTTGTATTCCTTTCGCGCAATCCATTATCCTCGCTTTACTTTTTAGTCAAGTACTTCAATGAAACTTTCATTTCGGCGAAAATGTTACTTTGAAGAAATAATCCCAACGATTTGCTTAACTTTCATCTGTCTTGATTAACGAGCTGAGCGAATTCTCTCTCACAATTCCGGGGGTAAATGACACGACAAAAGGAATTGCAGCTAAATGAAAATATTGCGTTATCGGCTGTTGATTTAATCCAACGTTCTCGCGCGAAAGTTTCAGCTTTTTTGTTATTCAATCGCTTATAACAGCATTCGTTGTAGAATTATAGTAAAATGTTTAAATGACACGCGTACGTTTCATAACACAAATTTTAGCGTGACAATGCTCTTCTGAAATTCTCTTTACCCTAATAAGTATTATTTAATTGACATCAAGTATCAAAGATTCTATAAGCACTGTATATGTGGATCGAAAGAAAACTGCATGTGAAAATTAATGCTACGGCACAACTCTTGACGATGTATGAAAATAGAGAGTGTCATCTTGTCTAGACAGTGCTATCTTATCAGTGCTAGCAGTTTAAAAGCGACTTCTCAAATAATTCCGATATTTCGATTCACTTGGAATCAGCCGGCAGAAGGTGGCATCGAAGCGTGTCAGTCGAAGATACGGCGAAACCGTGGTTCTTAACCTCTTCAACATTTTCTCGCTCGCTTTTCCCCGAATGCATCCAACCGTTGCCTTATCTGTATTCCTGCATTCCGACAGAAACCGTCGTCCCACGACGACGACAATGACAAACGATCGATATGTTTCGCGAAAACGGGGATGAGTTTCGCGGAACAATCCGGACAAATAATATCATCGATTAACTTATAAGTACAGCGTTCGGGGATAACAGGAGTTATCCGCTAGGATAACGAGATTCAATTTATCTGTTGGCAATCCGCTCGGAGACGCGGCGCACGCGAAACCGAAATGATCCGGTATGTCGCGTTTGTTTTCCATAAATGACAAGGAGAACCTGAAACAAAAACCGCTAGGATAACGAGATTCAATTTATCTGTTGGCAATCCGCTCGGAGACGCGGCGCACGCGAAACCGAAATGATCCGGTATGTCGCGTTTGTTTTCCATAAATGACAAGGAGAACCTGAAACAAAAAGCCTCTAGCGATTTCTATACATCTTCCCGACAAGAAGGACTTCTATGAAAGGAATTGGAGTGGATTTATCCGACGTGATGTCTCAAAAGTTGTGGAGCATTACATATTATCTAGCAACACACTGGTTGTCTAGCGAAGATGTTGCAACATTGAAATTGTCTCGTTACAAATGTTTTCGAATAGACGAGAGGAGAGCAAGTTCAGTTGAAGTAGGAAAATAAAGGAAAATAAAGAGACGAAGGTGAGCGCAGGGGAGGAAGGTATTAAAAAAGAGAGAAAAATGAAATGTCAACGATAACTAGGGGGGAAAGACGAGAGGAGAGCAAGTTCAGTTGAAGTAGGAAAATAAAGGAAAATAAAGAGACGAAGGTGAGCGCAGGGGAGGAAGGTATTAAAAAAGAGAGAAAAATGAAATGTCAACGATAACTAGGGGGGAAAGACAAATAAGATGAAAGAAGCAACATAAGAGGAGAAACTCAAACGAGGGACAGGAATGGAAAAGTTCAGAAAAAAAAAAGAAAAAAAGCGCAAGAAAGAAACGAAGAAACTTCTACCGCTTACAGAAAGAAATATTTAAACGTGTAATCTGCATTTAGTCGATTCGAGGAAAATTTCTCAAATACCTAATACTGCTGATTCAAGGAGAAAAAAATGTTCAAAAGTTTAATCTACATTCGATTGCCCTAGTTTACTTTCTATCGAGAAAGACATTCAAATTTCTTTAGAAAGATATTTAAATTTTAATTAATCAGATCAGACACGGCTGGTTAAATACCTCAATTTAACAGGCCTCTTTCGCTCGCTGTTGTCAACAGGTCGGGAAGATGGTGATCTCCTTCGTAGTTATCTTCTTCATTTGCTTCCTGCCGTACCACGTGTTCATGTTGTGGTTCCATTTCTCTCCGTCGTCTCAGCAAGACTTCGACGACTTCTGGCACGCCTTCAGGATCGTTGGCTTCTGTTTGAGCTTCGTCAACAGCTGCGTTAATCCCATTGCCCTTTACTTTGTCAGCGGGACATTTCGTAAGAGGCGAGTATAACAAGACGAATCGAACGTCAACAATACTTAACAAGGCCAACCACTGTCCGTAAAAAGCAACAACATACATATGTTTCGTTCCTCGGATCTACACGTTTCTTCTTCACAATCTTTGAGTCTTTAACACCTGCCGAAAGAAAAGAAAAAAAATTAATTACACACGCGATATCGTTACTCAACCGATTAAACAAATTACAAAACAACAATTACAAAACCGCAAATAGAGGCAAACGACTATGGCCGAACAAAATACACACCACAAAACACACAAGGCTCGTAATATTTGAATGTGAACTTTTGCAAATATACAATATATATATGCGTAGAGATCGATGAAGAGAGATTTTTCTTATAGATTCAACAGATACCTTTGTTGGTGCGTGTCAAGAAGGAGCCGCAGTGTTTGTCGAACCGAGACGATAAATAGTTCGGACAGGAACGGCAACCGAGGGGTGAGTTTTTCGCGAAGGCGGCGTTGCGGTGGCCGCGACACCCTCAACGAGACCAGCTTCGGCTCCACGATTCGTAGAGACACTCAAGAACTGAACACGACTGCTCTCTACGATCTAACCGACGAGACCACGAGGCCCACTTGAAAACTTTAGATCGTCATTTTCTTTTTTTCTTTCTTTCTTTTTTTTTTTGAGAACGATCGCGCGACGCGGGCACGAACGAAGAAGACTTCAACGATGGACGCTATTGAGAATAGAGGACCATTGCAAGTAATAGAAACGAAGCAACACTTCAGTGAACTTCTCATTGTAACGTTCAATCGCGATCATTTTTTTTTAATCGATCAAAGAACAGTCGTGCAGCTTTAGCTTTAGGGATTTAGCTTAAGGATTTCCGACCGATTCCGACGTAAAGTAGGGAAACGACACTTCCATCCTCGAGTGAACGACGAGAGGAACCGGTTCTTGAAATAAGAAAAAAAAAATACGTTTCGAGACGTTCAATCGCGATAATTTTCCCACAGATTCAGAGACTTAGTAACGTCGTTGACATTATCAATTTCAAGGCAAAATAACGACGTTTTGACCCTCGAATAATGAAAAAAAAAACCGGTTCTCGAAACGAGGAACACTTTCGACACGAATCTACGCATTCAGTAACGATAATTTTCTAATCGATCCGTAGAGATGTACAGCTGTTTCTGTACAGGCTGAGTTTCAGAATTTCCAACGTCGTTCACACGTATTACCAATTTCGACACAAGCTAAGAGGCTAGTGATATTTTAATCGCTAGTTCAGTGTCGAGAGGACAACCGGTTCTTGAAACGAAGTCATCGCCACGAAGAACACTCTCGGCCAATTGCCTCTGGGACAGGTAACAAACAGCAGAGCGTTCAAGGCAAGAAGTAGTTAACATTCCGATCGCTTTGAACAATTATCTTCCGACCATTCGACCAATCGTCCGCGACGCAGCTGTTTCCTCCGGTGCGCGTCGTTAAGAGTAAACTGAAAGATTTAAACTCGAATTTCCAGGCAAAAAGTACCATCTCGTTCCATCGAACCTTCATTATCCTGTTGTCGAGTCGCTCTCGATGACAAGTGAAATTAATTCACCACCAACCTGTCGATATTCTTAGTCAATTGCAATCCTTTTCTCTCCCGGCTGGTGGTGCCAGCCCCTATCTTTTACCGCGATTATCACCGTTCGTCGAATCGCAGCTTGAACAAAAGTTGCTCTAACGGATTGTATCGCGACCAATTGTACAACGTAAAAGATAGACAGAGAGAGAGAGAGAGAGAGAGAGAGAGAAGCTGGCGTTATTGAGTCGCGTGACAAAATTTAATTAGAGACGGCGAATAGAGGGGATTCTGTGCATTAATTGTGTTCTGTCTGACGACCTTGCCCCCTTCGCTTGTTAATCGGGAATTCCTGTTTGACGTGCACCCCTGTTAACAGGATTTAGCATCCGCACGTCTATTGGCCGTCGCGTTTCTGTACGCTATAGACGTTCCCGTCGTTCAGATAACGCACGGACGTCTTCTCGATACCCCTATTATGACTGTAATTAGGCCACGCAGCGACGAAAGCGTTTCCAAGTGAATCGATACAAGGTTCGAGTGTGTGTATTAAACAATCTGGAGCTACCAATCTCTGCCGTGTACGACCTCCCACTCCCCCCTAATTTTTCTGTATGGCGAGAATAAAAATTCATTCAAAAGAGACAGGACAGGAGGGTTTTGTTATTTGTCGGTTCGGTGCAGACCTGCAGTTTGCAGGATTTTTTATTTATCGTGTTTACTCCAATTTAAAATCTGAGAGGCAATGATCACTATACTTTTGTTTCTTTTTTTTTTCTTTTTTTTTTTAAATGTTGCATAGATGAAATTGAATGAGCAAAGAAAATGAAATTTTCAACATGTAGATACACAGATGCGCAAGTGGTAAGTGGAGATGTTCTAGAATGTGGTATTTCACCTATTAGCCCTGGGACTAATTCTCCTAATGGAGAAAAGCCTCGAGTCCAAAGTTCTGACAACGTTAAGTTGAAACTACTTTCCTTTTGCAAGAGATTCTCAAAATTCTGTTATAAAGATTAGCGTAGACTTCCAAGGACGTTTGCCCTCGCTTGATAACATTTTAATTGAAAATCCTCAGAGATTTAAAAATCTGAAACAAACAAGAGAAGCTAGGTAACAGAGGATGATTAAACTTGTGACTTGCTCTCGGTCAAACGGCCATTTCAACGAACTGCAGTGTTCTCCAAACTTTCACGAAGAAAATAAATAAGACAATCGTTTCGAGAGCTCGTGCTTCGCTCAAAGGGAAACAGGTGAAGACTGGTTAAAAGCGGGAATAGGGTGCAATCATGGCGCGATCAATAACAACGTGTAATCGTCGGAAAAACAAATTGATTCTTTAGCAACTGGCCGCGAGTTGGAACTCTATTTGGCAATTTACTCGCAAGAGAGATGCGAATGACAGCATGAAAGTGTCAGTGCCAGCTTCATAATCTTGAGAAATTTTGTTTAAGCCACTGCGTCGTAATGATAATTTCGAAGATAGGGTCTCCATTCGGTATATTACCTTATTCCCACAGAGAAACTCTCCTCTGCATCCCATTGCGTTACTTTCCCATTGCAATTTACACAAGAATCGATAAGTAACCGGTTTATCCCCGCGATCATCGGTAAAACCAGGAACANTTTATCCCCGCGATCATCGGTAAAACCAGGAACAAAAACACCATTGCGTAGCCACCGTTCTGGATTTGTTGGCAACGTATTCGGTGAATGTTGTCGTGCAAGGGGCGCGTGCCAGCCGTTTCCATCGGACGCAGGGCACACGCCGAGCAAACAGGGGTTCCCGGCGATACAATGGTCTCCGCATCTGCAGGGCAGGGGAGACCGAGTGCAAGGGGTTCCGAAGTGAACTGGAGAGGGGGTGAAGCCATGGTAAACCGTCACCCTCGCAACAGTCTCTCTCGCGACAAGCTACTATGTACTAGGCTTTTGGTTAGTCGATGCCTAGTCAACGGTCTCTCTGCTTCTCGAACGAGCCGTTCCCTAAAACGAGGAAACGGATTCTCCCTCTCGGGACAGGGGCAAAGAAGCGAGGAGGGACTGCACGGACAAAGGGGCCATTAGAGCTCGAAGGGGAAGCATCTCTGACGAAGAAGAAAAAAGAAACGGAGGAGGCTTAAGCGAAGGGCACAGGATTTATTTTCGGCTACTCGTTCGTTTCGTGAAGAGAGAGAGAGAGAGTATTATCGCGTGAAATCGTTCGTGAAAGGTCGCGTGGGTGGATCGATGCTTCACTGCTCGACAGGATTTCAGTAAGAATGAAACGATACTCGTCGGTAAGNTAATAACTAAATTACGAGGCTTAAGAAAATTACGAGAACGAGAGTACCACGACATTTTGTAAAAAAACGTTTATTCATAATGTACAATTAAAAAGAAAAAAAGAAAAAAACACAAAGGGGTGTGAAAGTTATCTACAGTACGACTTAACACCTAAAAAAAACGCTCTGCAACTTTTCATCTTCTCAATTAGGAAAAGAAAACAAGGACATCAGAGTGTTCGCCAATAGATAGACTAGACAAAAGACAAATAATTGTTTATCTACAGTACGACTTAACACCTAAAAAAAACGCTCTGCAACTTTTCATCTTCTCAATTAGGAAAAGAAAACAAGGACATCAGAGTGTTCGCCAATAGATAGACTAGACAAAAGACAAATAATTGTTTGTTCGACTTTTATAAAAATTCATTTATACTCTGTCGTGAGTCCTATAGTAAATAGGCTCCGTAAGGCTTGTTCATCCTCTTTCTTCTTTCTTCTTCTTTTTTTTTTTGTCATTCTATTCGCATTCTGCATTCGCGAATCCCCGAGAATGTCTCGGATAGATATATTGCTCGAGGATCTCCGTGATGCCTAGTGAAGTTATTATGCATATATATATATGCGGTTTACGAGATACAATCTAACCCTAATTGAAACGCAACAGTACATTGACAAAAGAACGCGCCTCTCGTATAGCAACGTCAGTCCTTTCTATCCTTAATCATTTCTATCTTTAATCCTTTTCATCATAGAGAGAAGATACTTTGTGCGAATACCGCTTGAACATTTCCTTAAAAAAACAACGTGGCGTTGTATTTATTATCGTCGATTCTACGTATAAAGATGCACAGAAGAATTTCTTTTTTCACGCTCTACAAATACAATGTTTGTCACTCCCTCGACACCAGATCAATTTGAATAACGCTACGCTACGCTATGTCTCAATTACAGTGATGAAAGTCCTACTACTTACTAGTTGAAATTTCGAAGCATAAAGTCGTTGCTCTAGGAACTGAGAGGAAACGAAAAAATACGCGAGTCTAAGTCTTCTATCATCTAACGATACAGAATAATTGTCCTTCGTGTGTGTTCGTTGCTCCAATGGAAATAAAGAAAAAAATATTAATACGAGAGAGACGTGCTTCGCAAACCTACGATTCAAAATCTGTCTGTCTGTCTTCTCGCCAATAATATTTCACAATTAAGATACTCGTCGTATGATCTACCGTTTACGTGTATATTATAAACTAATACAACATCTACAGCCTAATCTACGATTACTGAAACTAATTACTAAAACTGCTTAAATCGTAACGTATAGAGGGCTCCAGCAGCAGGATACAAAATTGCTGCCAATGCAATTGGAACAGAATCGACGAAGGAAAAACCTGTGACGGTCGGAGAACTTTTCGTTAAAGTGACGGGACTCGACGATAAACCGATCGAACGACCAAAGTTTCAAACGCAGTTCCAAGGAAATTACCGAAATAAATTTCAAGCCTCGACTCTCACGCGATCTATTCTATTTAGAAAAAGTAGTACCTCTTATATAAGGGTCACGATCAAAACGCAAGTACTCGAATGTGTGATGGCCGATCAAACCGAATCGAAATTGTTGATTTCACCTCTCCCAGGGGTATTTCAAATAGAATCAGTATCATATACTCTGCAAAGACTTGTAATTACCTCTTGTCCATCTTCTTTTCAAATATCTTTTCTAACGCGCCAATATGCACATACTTGCGTGCGATCAAAAATTCTCGTTGCTCGTCGACATCAACGTCCATTGACTTCCCGTCTCATCGAGTCTGCTTGCGCTTAAAACTAATCTTAAAGCGATCTACATACATGTATACGTACTAGAAAATATCTCATCAATTTCGTTCGCATGGTGTTATCAACATTCTCATCTCCCACCCTCCCCCTCATCCTTCCCCGAGTTCAAAAGTAGCAAGAATTCCAAGAAGACGTCACCGTTGAAATCGCCAGCTGTTGCAACCGAACAGAGATCGAAGCGTGGACGTGATCGTGGATCGTCGAGCGGTTCCTCAGTGTTGTTGCACGAGTGTCGGCCCGCTGCCAGGATTTCTCCATGGGTCTGGTATGTCGAAATGCGGCGGCACGGTGATCAGTGCATCGTCGGCGGTTCTGTCCGCGCTGCAATTCGTCGGCTTCACGCGCGTCGTGTTCACGCACTCGATCGGCAACTTGAAGAAGTCAACCTTGTAATTGTAGCCGTGGCTGCTCACTCGGATGATAGTGTGCAGCGGGACCTCCGTGTACGGCAGCTCCTCGGGCTTCTTGTCGGTGAAGAAGCCGATGATGCAGCGAAGAACAGCTTGATGCGACACCACCAGGATGTTATTGGATCTCTGCAGTTCGGCTATCACCGGCTCCACGCGTTGCATCGCGTCGATGTAGCTCTCGCCCCATGGGTAACGATAACGTAGCTTGTCCTGATCGCGCCAAGCGAATTCCTGGAAAGGCGAATTCGTGAGTGAATCGCTTTGTATTCGTATATTCGAGTACAGCAAGATTTTGTTCACGTGGGCCAAATTTTTAGTGAATTAAATTAAATTAAATGAATGTTAACAGCGGGATGTTACATGGGCTACAATTATGTAAACTGTATAGTAGAGTTTCAATGAGAACGAATGAACTCCAATTTGTATTATCGACTTTGATTGGTGCGGCTTCGCGACGTAAATTTTTAATTAGCACTTTAATTTGCTCGACACGAATTTCGTATCGCGAAGAGATATGCGAATTAAGCCTGGCGATTGAAGAAGATAAACACTTTTGTTACTCGTAAACTATTTGTTTATATGAATGGAATTCTACCGTGCTGCAGATTATGTAATAGATTATATAGATTTAGATTACGCAATAACTTCATTCGCGTATTCAATTGTTGAGATATAGATCGCCTTGTACCATTATCTCTTGCAAATGGATTAGATATACATATATTCTTGTATTCCTCAAAACAGCCCATTTAAAATTAATTAGTTAGTTTTAGAGGTGGAGATAACTCAGTCGGTAGAGCATCAGACTCTTAATCTGAGGGTCCAGGGTTCTCGAACCCTTATTCGGGCGGAAAAAAAGATATTGTCCTTTAGGACAACAGCACGAGGAGAGCTCTGTGTGTATAAAAAGGTCCCCCAACGTGCTCTCCCAACGTGCGGAGGACGGCCATCGTGGAGGTTTTAGTCGGTAAAAATCCGACACTACCTGGGTCTTCCCTTAAAAGACTCAGGTGTCTTATCGAAGATTTCCTCCACGTAAAAAAAAAAAAAAAAAAAANATCTTTCATTACATCATCAATCGATAAGTAGTTCTCTTGTTTAGAGTAGCTATCACATCGTGTACCACTTGTGGTAATATTATTAGAAATATGGTGGTACACGTGGCCTGAAGATCAAGTTTAACGTGTACCACCGGTGGTACACATGGTACGGACCGCGTTAAGGAGATGGACGTGTCTGATGTCGAATTTACCTGAGGATAATGCTCCTGCATCTCTTCGTACGAGAGACCCTCGCAGATGCCAGCGTGAAGCTCGTTGAGTGCTGCCACGTGTTCTTGAGGCGCCTCCACGCCACGAGCAGTGGCGATAGTCCTTCGAAGACGGCTGGTCAACACGCGCAAGTCAGGAATACGCATAGCGTTGAACTTGGTGGCCAACGCTTGTGCGTATCTCTCGCCGCGTGCGCTTAGAACCGCGTCACCGCCGACCTTACCCAACACGTTGTACTCACTTTCACCGTGCTGTAACAGAAGAGAAGCTCAAGTTTCTACTTACTTTTCAATTATCACGGGGGTAGAGTAAATATGGAATGTAAAATTTAAATCTGTGAGTGTTGAATAAAATTTGCCATTATTACTTGGCAGTAGAAATGTCAATCTCTCGGGAAGAAACACGGCGATGAGAACTCAATTTGACAGAGATCGCCTAATTCCTCGAACAACGAATCACGATAAGATAACCAGTTTTTCGAAACGCGAGCTCGTGTTTTTTTTTTTTTTTTTTTTTAANTTGCTCAGATACGTTAATTGATGCAATAATTACGAACGAGCCACGACCTGGTTTAACTCAGTGACGCATCACGTTGCCATTTGAAAACATCTCGATATCATCATTATTATCGTTGAGAAATATTAAGAGACTCGGAGCGTTGGAATTAGACTAAAGAGTTGAGTAACAGGTCGATTGTATTAAATTTGCTCGATTACCAACCCGAGAGAAGTAAAGAGTGTGCGGCTTGATCATGACGCTCCCAAGATATCCAAGAACGCTCGTCTCCACGTGGCCAGACACTTTACGAGCCTCGATGTCCATGCTCGCCGTGTCTATGCGGATACGCGGATAGGTCTTCTCGTCCATCGGCTCGTAGGATTCCGCGTAATGAGCTATCTTCAGCTGTAGATCTTCCTCGGCTCTGACCGGATCCATGCCAGCGTAATCGGCGCTGTAGCGCAATATCTCCTTGTAATTTCGCTCCAGCGCGACCGGATCGTCGCAGACGCACTCGATGAAAAGGACGCGATAACCGAGCTGCCCGGAAAAATAGTCGAAGACCTCGGCGCGCTGCGCTCGTGTCACCAGCGTGGCGTCCAGGATCTTCAAACAGGAAAACTCTTAAAACTAGTTGCGGCGGCTCGCAAGCGCAAGTTTTCTATCTTTTTCCACGCATTTCGTTTCGAATAGGGATCTATTTTAACACGTCGATTATCAGTCTTGTTTCTTTTTTTTTTTTTTTTATTTTACATTTAGACTAAATAGGTTTTGCGCACGGGAAAAATTAATTAATGGGAAAACAGCAATTGAAAGTTATAGTTAANGGAAATATACAACGAGTTTATCCCATTTCGTGTTACTTGGTGAATATCTTAATTAATGTGGTATATACTTGGAAAGAGAGTTAACGGACAGTTAAGTCCGTGGAGCTTTGCAATTAACATTTTGGAAATAATCAAGAGGAGTTTCGAATTAATTCCAGAATATGAAATTTGTTTTAGAGATCGGGCCTTCGCCAACGAACATATACCATCTACAGAGTAATGAACTGACGTGAACCATTGCGGTTTCCGTCATAGAACCTTAGTGCACGTTGTTGAAAATATTGACCAAGCAAAACTTGCACGACGAGGTTTGATTCAGCTTGGAGAAAGGCAGACTCGCTTGACTGGCCTCCGTTAGCGTGATCTATGTATAAATCCGACTACTGCCCCTTCTAATCCATTTTTACTGACGTGAATACATCTTCAGAACAAAAAGACACGTGTTCTTTTTTTCTTTCTCTCTTTCGATTATTTTCTCGTTCATCGAATCGAGTTTTCCCCTTAATTTTCCTGTCGATGATTCTCGATCATCGACAAAGGGAATCGCGCCTGTTCTCGTTACGATTCTGCATTCATTGCCAGCTCGAGTGTGATTTCGCGCTTTCGCCGACTAATTTTCGACGGTTTCGTGTCTACTAGTTTGCCGGTGATGCTTACAGCTACGGAATTCCCGGCTGCAAGCCATGCAGCGCAGTCGTGCATCGCGTCTCGTTGGGCCAGGGCTCTCAAAGCTGCGTTCGCCGTGTGATCCGGACGAAACAGTTCGTGCGACACCGCCTCTCCGTACGGTTCCAGCCTTTTCCTTCGGTAGTCGCTGACCCTCATTACTGGAAGAAAATTTCGTATTCGAGACGTCTCTCAGAAACAGTTGTAAAGTAATTATGATGGTCTAATTACTAGTTTGCAACAACGGTGCAAGCACGTATTTCTCTCCGAGGGTCTAAGGAAGACTTAAGCAGCAGCAGGATATTCTGATCGATTGTACGCGTAAATTTAGGGACCACGTCTATGTATAGAAAGGGAGTGGGCTGCAAAAGTCCAGAAAAAGATCAGCAAGAACATGCATCGTCGCATGGCATATTACGACACAGTACTTAAAAAAGAAAAACATTAACGTCATAAATATTGATTCACGTAAGAGGCGTAATGTGTGAGAAATAATATGCAATGAAAAAAAAAAAGAAAAAAAAACAAAGACATAATGATCAGACTCGTAAATTGCACGCATAATTCGATCATGAAGCGGCAAATTAAAAATCGTGAAGGAGAACAAAAAAAGATAATTGCAAAACGCGCGTCTTAGACGTGTGTGTGTATAATTTAACGAGCAAGTTTCCTTTGCAATCGACAATTAAACAAAGCATGAATTCCCCACCTTTCGTGGAATCGCCGTTCCAGTTGAGCCTGCGCGAAAGACACTGAGCCACTTGGGTTTTTCCACGACCTGGTAGGCCGCACATTGCGATCACAACCCCCGCGAACTTCCGGGGTGACTTGGTTATCCCCGGGGTCCTCACTGCGATTTTATCCTTGGGTTCTGGAAGCCACGAGAAAACACGGTGAATCATCGTGCAATCAATCGTATTTTCGTCGGTGGCCACATCTGTCTACGCGTGGTGACTAACGATCAGACAAAGAAAGAACGCTTCGTGCGAGAAAAACACCGAAATTTGGAGCACTCTTTCTGATCCTCTGAACGAACTTCTTAACGAGAAATAAGAATATCGTGAATGCAACTTCGATCGCGCCAAGTATAATCAATTGAAAAACGTTATTGGAGGAAGTGATCTAAGCTGTTTCGAAATCTCGAAATATCTTGCTGTAAAATTCCCTTGTGCGTGTGTAGCGCGACAATGTTCTACGATGGCACGCGATTAAAATAGACGAGGAACTTTTTCGCAGAGCGTTTCATTGTCCGCATCGGACAACTTGTTATATATAATGATCAACTTTAGAAGACGCACCGAGACAATGACGACAGATGTAGGCACGGTGCCAAGCTATTATAGCTGGTAAACCAGCCGTCGTTCGAATGATCATTAGCTACGTGAACGCGTGCGTATATACCGAACATCGCGATTGTATTACGATATGAAAGAAATCAACGGGGAAATTAATTTCACGAAGCACAGCTTTCTCTCTGCCACGACGTGCAATAAATTGCTTTGCACGTTCCGTTTGTTTCGGTCGAATGAAACATTCAAGCCCTCCGCGGAACCTCGTGAACATAATAAATAATAAATCCGATGCATCGCGAGATCACTCGTGCATACTACTATTGATCGGCGGAAGAATGGGTGAAAATAATCCTTACCGATCACACACATGTTCCCTAGAGTATGTGTAGCGAATCGATAATAGCGAATACGTTTCAACGGTGCAATCGAGGCTAACTCGCAAGCGTGCGAATTTCGATCGAGTACTGACGCGTTCCCGTTCCGCTTCACATTGCGAACCGTGCATTACCGAACTTTATATTTAGACGTCTCTTCCCTTTCGAGCACGACAGCTTTTGGCTACGTTCTGCTGCTTCCTTCGCGGTATTAACCCCGCGGGAAACAGGCTCGTTTCTCTTCTGGCTCTGTTGTCCGAGTAATTTCAACGCTGCGAACTGTTTATGCAGATTTATGTACGTTTTGTGGAACTACGGAGGTAATAAATATTAAACGTTTGCGTGTTGATTTGTATTTCTGTTTTTGCTGGGGAATTCAAAGCGAAGTTTTAAAAGTGAAATTAATTCCCGTTTCGCAGAATGCACGTTTTTTTACATTTATCACAGAGCGCACCGATTGCCAGAAATTTCTAAACTATTAATTTACGAACTTTCCAAACTACCTAATATCTTAATACATTTTGTCTTGAAACTTTCAAGAAGCGTTCGAACGTTGATTCTATCGCGATCTACGCGATATCCGATTGCTACATTATCCAAAATTTCGTACAGAGGGCGAGAATGAAAGTCACGTTACGAAATAGGATTTATCGGCCCAAGGCAAGTCACAGCTTCACAGTCGGATTAAAGTTCAAGCACGAAAATAAATACAAAGACGAACTCGGCGAAAAGTTATAATTAACTCGTTGTTTACAATATTACAAAAAACATTATCTAAGTTCACGAAAATATATGGCAGAGTGTAAACGTTGCCTTATCGCGCGTTATTCGACGAATCCCCTGTACGTAACAATCGAAGCTCGGAAAGTGGTCACAAAGGTCACTTCAGTCGAGTCAATTTGACGAAACTCGATGGATATTTTACCATAAGCGAAAGCACGTACGCCACAGACCGATTTCGTCACATGTGATAACACGTCTGACTTGCTTTCCATTTGCGTATCTGTTTTTGCCGAGCTAGCCTATGTCAATAAAATTAATTACGAATTACACCCTTTGATCCGTGGATCAAAGAGCTCCGATGCATGAGCTCCATGTTAGATTGCAAAAGTCCATTTGTACAATCGACTTTGGAAAACAAGACGCAGACGGAAGTTCTTACGACACTAATAATCGAATGACATAACGATGTCACGTACAGTGTTTTTAAAATTCGAAGTGCAGTCTCGAGTATCACCTTTGTGTGACCGGTGCATACGATACTCGATCGATACCGACGATATTGTGTATTGAGGATCACCGTTAAAAAAAAAAAAAAAAAAAAAAATTTNTGACCGAAGACGTGTCGTCACTGGTTTCATTCGTTATTCAATCGTTGAATTGTCACGACGCACGTGCTGTCGCCGCGTTACTCCTACATACATCGACGTATGCGTGAATGCTAAGCGGCAAAAAATTATCCAATGGAATACCGTGTCAATAATCTTTAGCCACGTATGAAAACATATGGCAACGGAACGTGTTTCCGACAGGAAATGCCAACAGGAATTAATTATGAAAGCAAAGTTTCCTACTCCTCGTATACTCGTCACGATCTCGATGTGTGAGAAAATTTACCACTACCATTTCCACGCGCTTTCGCAGGCAGGATAAGAACAAGGTCAGTGGCGGAAAATCGATAATCAGTCCTGCTGAAGGAAATCGCTTTCGTTGCGTCAGAACCCCACTGCAACCACCCATCCACCTATTGTAATTCCCTTCGAATGTTCCTCCGGTACTTTGCTACAGAAATACTGAAATCGAAGTTTGGAAAAGTTCCCAGCTATCATAGTTCCTTTGGATTTTGCTCGAGTACCTTGTTAGACAAAAATTGAAATCGTGGCTTGGGAAAATTCGATGAAACGTATCCCATTTCTCCAAATATTTTTTTCAGGGGAGAAGGTTGAAGTTGAAGCTTGGAGAAATCCCTGAATCGCACTGTTGCAGCTCCATGTAAAATGATATAATTCTCTAAATCTTTTGTCAGAGTTTTCATGAGAAGAAGAACTCGAACTCGAAATTTCGAAAAATCCCAAGCCACTCGAGTTGCGCGATCGTTTAAACTGCGAGAGATATATGTAGAAAAAAAAAAAAAAAAAAAAAAAAAAATAATANGTTTCTTTCGAGTTGAGCTTTTTCATTCGTCGCATTTATTTCCAAGCAGACGATACGGATTTGTCTATTTGTATCGCGTTTTATTTATAGTCTGGGCCACCTACGATTTTCGTGTGGAGCTGAGATTCGTGAGATTTGTGTCCTGATTTCCGTGCGTATTTCGACGAGAACGAGAAAGCATATAATTCTCTCTAGGGATTCTCGCCTGGTGTTTCTCCTCGTCTCGCCTCGTTCGCATAGTACACTTCTATGCAACTTTTTACGACGATTGACAGCGTTACGTAACGCGCGGTAACCTGACGCTTTCGTTTCTTAATAGATAAGAAAGAAACAACAAGACGAACGTTCTCGCCGCGCGAATATTTCGCAAGCTGATTATTCATTGAAATGCTATTCAATAACAATGGTCGGCTATCGCGAGCCTGCCGAGCATGATGTGACCGTACGAGTAAACAATATTAATTAGATATTGAAACTAGGTATCGTTAGTGTGCCATTTAAATGGCTTTACCTTGGCGTTGTTCCTCGGCACTCGGAGCCATGCTGTCAGCGCTCAACGAGCTTTCTTTCTGTCTACTCGACGTGTTGGTCGCGTTAGCCGCCTGTGCTACGATCGGTTGCTTGTCGGTCCGTTGTTCGAGGATGCCGGTTTGCAGCGCGAGTTCTCTCACGGCCAGACAGTGATCTAGTATCGGTGTCGCCAACAGTTCGAAACAGGCGACCACCCAGGGCATAGCCCGACGAGAGAAACTGAGCTCGATATTAATTGGGCTGCCTGTGGTTCCCTTTGTGGCGCGGAAAACACAGGCCAAATGATGATCGGATGGGTCGGTTCAATTATTCGGGAATTAATAATGGAACAGGAAGGAGAATGAAAAGGGACGCTTCTCTCTCTTGAAATATCCAGCAAACAAGAGCCCTCTATTTGTACGGAATACTCGAAAGCAGCAGTTGTCTATCGCTAGTCTTCCTTTTGCCCCTTGCGTCGCTCAATCTTCGGCTAAAGTTCTTCCGAAAAATGATCGCTGCTTGTGTGCCGTATTATGGACAACAGGTCCTCCCTCATTCCAATTTGCTTGATCCTCACCTCCGGAGCCAGTTTGCGTGCTTCTTTGCCTATGCTCGAAGGAAAGCCCAGTTCTCCGATTCCTTCTCCCCTTTTCTCGTTCTTTAACTCTTCTGCTACCCTAGATTCGTCGTCTGTTTCTTCGATCTGTCTGATCTATCTATCTATCTATCTATCACGTTACTGTAATTTATATCTGTGTGTTATAAGTGTCGCCGTTACGCGATTGTTGCTCGGCTGTGCGCACGCGCTGCCACAAGTATTTGCTAGTAGTTTACATAGTCACGGTGCTGCCCCACCGTCCTCTTGCACGCCGGTGTTCCCTTTTCTCGTCTCCTCTTCCCCACCGCCTTACTGCTAGTTATATTTATATGCAAGCTATACCTCACCCTTTCGTGCCTTTTCTCTCCCTTTTCTCTCCCGCCCACGACAACGTGATTTCACTCCAACACTCGGCTAGGAATCGCCTCTGCAGAGTATTCAGTTCTCGTTCAACCGGTTTGCAAGATTAACTTTATCCACCAAAGACCTTCGAATCGGTACGAACTATCGATACGACCGTCGATCCTCCGCCGATCGCTTGCCTGACGGTCGTGCCTTGTGTTTATTTCGATGTTCAGTGCACCGTAGTTGGACTATATCCGCGCTAGGTGTTTTGCAACACGGTGAAATTTTGAATGCACGGGGCCGTGAACGAAGCGTAGTGAAAACGGATTAGATAACTCGTGGTTGCTGAGTGAGAAACGTCTGTGAACAAGCCGAGGAGATTCCAGAGACTGATGCTCCTTCATTTGCTGCAGCTTTTAGCAACATCGACCCGGACTTGGTAGGCGCCCTCTGTTGAAACTGGCCAATCAACGTTTCGCTGACCCCTCCATCTCGGCACAGCAATCATGTTGGAAACACGTAGAATGTGTTCACGTTCGCAGACAAAACGTTCGATGTTTATTTATGCACTTGAACAATGATGTGACTTTTCGTACGATTTTT
>NIPQ01091598.1:0-15025 GCA_002806875.1 Lepidotrigona ventralis hoosana
CATATGTTCCAACGAGAGGTGTAGAAAATTGCTTTTTTTAAATTAATTGCTCTCCACTTTCTCTACTTTTTAATTTACGAAGTATAATCTAAACGATTCAAATAATGTTTCTATCGTAATGTGGAATTTCGTATAATCAATTGTATTAGTGTCGTCTTGCTGAAGAGTAACATGGAAGATATTATCATTGTTTAATATCCCATTATCAACGTCTCCCACTTCTTATTTGTCTTTTTAAAAATAACTATCGAATCTGGGTCACCTGTTACGACCACTGCAAAATTTATATTTGCATTCTCAGTGTCGCGCATAAGTTGCTTAGCACAAAATTCTAATTCAAAGATAATTTTCCTGTCAAATTTCCAACAATATCTACCACTGTATATAGATGCATACATTTGTTTAGAAAATAATTTTTCCGTATCTCGAATTAAAGAATAAATTTTCTCTCGCAAACTCGAGATTTCTTACATAAAAACATTAAGAAATAAGGACAAAAAAAAAAAGAAAATAGAGATTAAAATTAAAGACGCAATTTGTCATATTTTCTACTCGAAATAATGTATGCAGTGCAGATTTTTGTGCAAATTCACAACCTGAGTAGAAAATTAATTTAGAAATATTATGCATAAGAAATTAATTTAAAAATATGGTACATTTATACTCTGTATTGTATGCGTTCTGTCCAATTCTCCACTCTCAAATTTCCTACAGACGCATAAAAATCCACTGTCTAATTGGCCTCGTCGAGGCTCTATTAACGTTAGACACGAAGATTTAACAAACATATCAATTACAAATATGCGACAGCTCGCAAAAAAATCAGAACTATCAGAAAATATTAGCTCGAATGGAAATGAAACAAGATCAACGTCTTCTAATCTTACGTAACACTTACGGTAGTAAACAGTGCAACGACGATGATAAACCGAACGTAGGAAATTAGGTTGGATTTTACAAAGTAAGAAAGAAAAAAGAAAAAGCGCGCGAACTGTTCGACCGATTCACGAATCAACTGAACCGAAATAGAGAGAGAGAGAGAAAAAAAAAAGATCGAGAGGATGACGTTTAAAATGTACTCACAATCGTGCGACGACGAAGAGAATCGAAGGGAAAATGATGACTCGGTTTGTCACCAGTCGATGAGCTCGATTGTCCACCGATTTCAGCCACCTTGGCTACTTTCTGTTCTGTTAGAATGCAGCTCGTGTTCGTGGCACTTCGAGTGCGCCTCTGGCTGATCCTCGCTTTTCAACTGCAACTATATACGAAGACGAGCTCTATCGGCCAACAAGTGATTCTAGATAGCGAGGCCTCTGCCCGACACTCTCATTGGTCACTGGTACTTACTTGTCTTTCAACGCGATCGTCATGGGGTCGTTCCGGGTCGATCTTCACCCCGGACGAAGGGTTCATCTCTCCGTCGAGAGAGAAATTCATCGTTCGATTCGTCATCCTCGTATCGATGCTTCTTTATTTTTTTTCTTCGTTCTTCTTCTTCTTTTCAGCTTCGAAATCTTTGAGACCCAAATTGTTCTGATCGTTTGAAAATTAAACAAGTTGTAGTTAAGTTAAGTATGTACATAGTTGGAAAATTGTCTGGAGAAGTTTTAGAAAATCTAAGGGATAGAAAATAACGAACGATTCTCTCGCGATTCTCTTCTCTTCCTTCTTTTTTCCTTTAAGAAAATCTTAATTGGTAGAGAATTCACCCGAGATGTCATGACGCAGGATACTTAGAAATATATATGGATTGTAATAATGAAAATGACGTTAGGAAAGTTTTAAAAAGTCAGCGAGAAATTTTCTTTTCTTCTTTGATAAATTCTGGCAGTGAATTAATTTCAATACATGAAGGAAAAAGTCACACGATGTTTAGCTCTTTTTGTCTAAAATATATGGGGTTGTAATTAAGGGGCTTTGTTTTTTGTTTCTATAAATAAGTATCTGTGACTTAAATCACTTATAATCTTTAATATCAATATATTAACGCAATATAATGTAATAAATATATGCAATATAAATTATGTACACCTATAAATATAAAGTTCTCATATAAAAGTTTGTGAGACATTTTTATAGTAATTTTGATAGTAAATTTCTATAGTAAGTCAAGATTAAGTGAATATAAGTTGAGATCAAGTCGAGAGATAGTTCATTTTATCTGACAGATTTATTTTTCAAGGACATAATCCTCACTTTTTCCTAGGCGAAGATTATGGCAGTGAATGATTTTCGTTTTCACAATACATTTAATGCATCTTTACTAAATTCAATTTCGAGGCGAAAATTTGGTCGAAAATTCACATTATTCATAGTTTGCAATCTGTGCAATCAATAGTGTACACTACGTGTTTAAATACAATAGCATTACTATGCTTAACTATGCTTAATTGGTAGATGCGGTGACTCATATAGCGAAGAATATATTTAAAAAAAAGATGCACAATGATGTCGTTCAAAAATCTACATTATGTTTGTGCTGATGAACATTGCAAACTACGTCGTTTTTATAATCAAAAGGAGGAAAATATTTGCAGATACACATACCTATTTCCTCTATTTGACAACTATTCTGGAAAACACGTTCGACTTACTCATCTAATGCAACAATTATATTTCCACAGAGAAGGAAGTATGATCTTCAATCTTTGAACTTATTAAAAATTAAACGCTTACAATTGTCGATATTATTTATTAGCACGATTCGTCAAAAAACATTAAAGCTGAATAAAATTAATATTTAGAGTAAGAATTTTACTTTGTTGCAACTTTATTGCAACATGTATATAGTATAATTCTTTGTCGTAAATTAAGCGTTGCTTCAAAGTCTGTGAATTTTCCTATATAAAAGGCACATTTACTTGGAATAAAATAACAGTTTGAATTAATGAATTATTTCAGATTCCAATAAATTATTTTCGTACCTCGTTTAATAGCCAAGTAATGGAATGATCATTCAAACAAACTAATGCATAATGCATATAACAAACAACGTCGAACTAAATATATAATAATAATATTAATTAAAATATTAAATAATTAAATAAATATATAATAATAATGACATGTATCATTATTTTTGAAATATATATTTTGAATAATATAATAATAGCCAAGCCTGATATATAGTTGTCCTAAAAAAAAAAGTATAACGTCTTATGTTCTAAGTAGATTTATATTAGCTGCCAAAAATCGTATAGATCGCAAGTTGATCACAAGTGGATACAACAATAGATTGCAAGAAATAGATCGATTTTTTATGCAATACGAATTCGACGAATTGATATTTGATATATAATGTTTGTATTGCAATAATATAATATCTTGAAATATTAGTATTTTCGCAGCGATGCTTTGGATAAGAATTTCACTAAACATATTTTAAAATTCTTGAGACGACTGTCGAATTGTTGAAATAATTAATTTACTTATTAGATTTCTAGAGAGATAATATATTCTAATAATACTGAATAAATCCTCAATTTTTTATCATTTACTCAACACTATAAAAGCAAATAAAATGATGCATTATTCAATTCAGTCGAGTGTTTAGTGTCGTGCAGATGCTTGAAATAATAATTTACTCAAAGATTTATAGAGGATAAAATATACAGTGTGTATTAAAGCTTCGATCTTTGGTAATTTTTACCACTCAAGAAGTTAATTAATTCGTAACTGTTAGGCCGAGCCCACACTGGACAGAACTGTTCATTGCATTTGACAAATCGGTACATCAAATAATCTGTTCTCGAAGCGTCGAGATTCTTTACCTTGTACTGTTGGCGAACAACAGTCTCGTCATTTAGACGAGAGTTAGACAGTATCTCTCGAATTAATACATTATCATACTATGATCTCGCTACGAGCACGCGAGTAACGGAGAGAAACATATGCCTATCATTTCTCTCGGTACGCGCGCGAATTGCAAACGAGCAATAACAAATATATCAAATCAAATGAGAAAACTTTTCAATGAGAAATTTTCAATTTTGATTGATATTGGCGAAGAAGAACAATGTGCAACACAGGAGCGACAGAACTATTGCGCAATTCGAACAAGCTAGAATTATATATACGCAGTCGGTATCTGCATTGGAAATTAATCAACTAGCGAGCGATGATTTATCGACGAGGCATCCTTAGGCGGAATACAACGCATTTTGTTTCGTCACAGACCCATACTAGCGTCGTTTCCAACGAGAAACAACTTGAACGTCGTTCACTGATTATCCTTATCTGTAGTTTGTTTAATGCTCCACGGGGTCGAGAAAGGCGACACGCCTTTCTTGTGTGAAACGTGCTTTGTTCGCCGATCTTCGATATATCGACGAAACGCGCCACTTGTTTGCACAAAGCGAACGATAATAATAATTTTTATTAATATATTATATAATATAAATAATCAATATAAAATATAATATAAATAATATAATATATATAATATAATATAATATAAATAATATAATATAATATAAATAAATAATATATAATATAAATATATATAAATATATAATAAATATATAATAAATATATAAATTATTATTATTATATATATATAATAAATATATAATATAATATAATATAAATAATATAATATAATATAAATAAATATAATATAAATAATATAATAATATAATATATTATATAATATAAATAATCAATATAAAATATAATATAAATAATCAATTTTCTAAATTGAGAGATTCGTCTTCTCGCGTTCGTTCCTTGTGTCTTATTATACTTTCTTTTATTTTATATATTGATGGATTGCATACACGCACAGTGGACGCGTAGAAAATATTCATACGCCTGTATTTTTAAGTCTTTATCACGTCGAGGAGAAACATCGTTGCAGGGCACAATTTTTCAACGATTTCATTAAAAATATGAATTTATGTATTCGAATATTAGATATTTGAACTGTTAACTTTGTGAAAACGTCGTAAAATCGTGAAATTTACATAGATTAAAATCTGCTTCTAAATTGCATTGAAATTAAGTTCACTGGTCATTTTATTCGAAGATATTTGTACATTATGCAGTAAATATGACAAAGTGAAGAGACCTTTTTTCTCTACTAAAATTTTTAGCACATAAAAGTTATTAGTAATTAGGATTATATAATTGTCATTTTTCAAATTTTTCTAGCCAGTTTCGAGTGAATCTTCAGGGTAATTAGTATAAGGGTCCAAGGTTTCTAAAATCCCACTTTTTCCCTCATTCTGTCGATTCTAGAAGATATGCTTTACTTTCAGAATTAAAATTAGACGTCACAGGATTAATGATTTTGTCTCATAAATAAATATTTTTCTAGTTATTTTAATAAATCAGTTAGAGAGACACCTATGATCATTTAAAAATTCCCTATAAAACGAAAAAAGTCTTCTTTCCTCCTTCGAGTTACAACTATCTGACTACTCAGGTTTGTCATCATCTAATTATCAATTTCTATATTCCAATTTTATTATTTCAATTTTAATTTTATTTTCTTCAATTCAATTCCTTGCAAAATTTATTCATTATTACTTATTTTCTCTAAGCCTTTCTTACGAATGCTACATGACCTGATTGCTAAATTGGTTTGCAGCTGATAGGTGCAATTCTACACTAATTTTTTACACACACACACACACACACACACACACACACACACACACATATTTTACTAGCAAGAAAGATTGAACGTACGAGCAGACTTGAAAATAACACTTTCTCAGTTGTTTCACACGATGGACATTGTTTTTTTGATTGCAATTGGAATCATGCTTTCCCAAACTGTGCGGACTAGATCGTTGATTCAGAAACCACGAGGTTCCCTAGATCTTTCGGTATTCGATGGTAAGTNATTATTATTACTCGAGTTTCAATCTATTCTTTAACTTTAAAAGAAAATTATTATAAAGAAGGTCCAGCTTTAAAGATTTGGATAAAACTCTGTAGGCTTGAGAAACAATAAAAAATAGTAGATACATATTTCTTTTAGCTGGAGTAACTCAAGTTTAAGGGATGAACCACCCTCCACCTGCTTAAGAACCATCTTGGAGATAGTTACAGACAGAAAAAAATGTTTTGAACAAGAATTGATTGATATGTTTTTAATATTAGAAAAAGAAGTGCAACAACTGACAAAAATTTTTAAGAATTTTTAAAACAATTATTGCAACCATTTTAAAAGATGCAACAACTTTGCATACAACAAAAATTACATCTTTTGTTGCAAATGTATTATATATGTACATGTATAGTTGTCTCATTAACACAAAAACTTTTGCCAATTAACGTAATGTCAATGCTATCATTTATTATAGCAATGTCGAACTTAATATGATTTATGATTTCCACATATTCATGTTTTTCAAAATATGTTCCAGCTGATCTCACAGCCCGATTCTAAATGGCGTAGGGAAAAATTTATAATTATGTGTTACGAATAATTCACGTAAAATATTAATATAACAATTCACATAAAAAATTTTGCAAGAAAACCATGTGTTTGAATAATATATTTAAAAAGTTTGAATTTCTTTGTTAATTTTCCCCATTTTGAACGATTATCTCATAGAAAAGACGAAATTGAATAACTTTAAAAACGACAAGCCAAATTAATTTTTAATCAATGAATGAAAGGTATATAAAATATGATAATGTTAATTATTATTTATTATAATTATACTAATATAATATTATTATAATTATACTAATATAAGATATTCTATTTATTTATATTTATGGTATATCATAGATGAAACAAATTTCCATTCAGTTTCCAGTTTTTTAATTATTTTAAGACTTATACAATTAATTATTATTAATATATATAATTAATATATAATAATTAATATATATATAATTAATATATATTATATATAATTTAATTATTTTAAGACTTATACAAATCCACAGCCATTTTAATTAATGTAAGGTCAACCTAATCTTTTTCTATTTCCATGTATTCTTGTATTTCTGAAGTAAATTTCTGTTCTGATCGACTCGATTAACTAGATATAACAGCTTATCAATAGATCTGTGATGAAAACGTATTAATAACTCGTGTTATTAAACAAATCAATGAGCAAGGATTAGTTTAACTGTCACTTAATTTGATTGTTATTGATCATCAATTAAAAAAAAATAGATCATGTTAGATTATAAAATAAAATTGATATTTATTGATTGTATATATTATTGTCATTCAATTATCATAGTTCAATGTTTATGATCATTATATTGAAAGTTGACAGGTGTCTAGTCACTTCTGTGAGTGGAATTTTACAGATTGCATTGTCGAAACGATCTTTTGGAAGATCTTTTTCCCTTAAACTATTATTGGAATTTATTTGGCGAGAATCGGTGTGATTTTTCAGTAGTAGATATTTATGTTGCACAACGTAAGCTTGAAATTTACTTCAGAAATGATGAGTTAAATAATATATCATCTTCGCGGTGTTCTTCAAATTGTATATCTCTTTCATCTTCATGAATGAATCGAACTGACGATGCGACCATTTCAACATGGTTAATAAACAGAAATAATAGTTCACGAATAGTTACTCGCGTTTTAGACTGTACATGTATTCATAAACTGTTCCAATCTATATTAATTGTTTTTCTTCGCATTCGTATATCTCTACACCTCGTTCAATAATAATTAATCATGCTAATTCATTCCAGATTTCAATCAGTTTCTGCAATTTTTTTTCTCCTTTTTTTTCAAACAGTTAGATAATATCAAGGTTGAATAATATCAAAGTGCTGTTAGATAATGTGTCTAACGATTAATTAACCCACAAAGGTAAACAGTCACCATAGAAGTAAAGTAAAGTACTTTTATACAGGATGAGCTAATAAAAACTATGCCCTAAAATAATTCCTTGCTTATTGATTTATTGTAAAATGAATTTCTTCTTTTGTGCAATTGTTGAATGAGCTATTACGAGTATTAAATGAAATTGTACTGATTTTTTTTTTCTGGCATATCAATGTGACATTGAATGAATAATGAACTGCTCTAACGTAATTCTTTTATATTATGTTCTTTAATAAGTGTTATTGTATTATACATTGGTACATTTTGGTAAACACCAGCTTTCAGTCTGGAATTTGAAATTCGCCCAGAAGTACATGAATTTATTATAGAAATAAGTTGTCGATGATGAAGAAAAATTGAATTGCATTCATCTGCCGAGCCACTCCAAATGCAACGTACTTCATTTAAAGTTTCAAAATCGAAAAACTTTCTTTGATAATAAACCGAGTTATTTCACACAACTATGTTTCAGTAACGTATATATGTTTCAATGATACAAGTAATATAATTTATAAAATTATATTATAGAAATAAGACTAGAATGTGAAAAATATCCTATTCTTAATAATTCAAGATCAAGATCATCGTTCAATGATTTCAAATGACATACCGAAATTTTTGCATTCACGATTTCCAGCGTAGTTTTTTTCCTTTCCTCTTTCTGTCGTGCACTGAACGTTTTATTTTCGGCGACTTCTTATCACCACATTTTAACGAGCATACGTAGCAGTAAACTCTAACTGTTTTGTTTGAAGAAAAAAAAAAAAAAAAAAAAAAAANACGAAATTACGGGCTTGTTTCTCATTTAATGTTTTCGAAAACTATCGACACATTCTAATGTGACTTTTCGTACGTTCACTAGAAATCATTCATATTTATTATTTTTACTGATGCAATTCAGTACGTACTTTGCGTCGCTGTCTATGAATCAGAGTATTCATATAATCCTACGACGATTTATTCAATCATTTGTATAAAAAAAAATTAATTTTATTCACAACAAGCGACCAATCGTTTCCTTTCTCTTCCTCTAACTATAATCGAATTGTAAGACAATCTTCTCTAAGTTAGGAAGCTCTAAAAATTAGATGATTTATATTTTTAAAAAGAAAACTATGCCAGAAAATCTAAATTTAAATTTAACAAGAGAGAAGTATCTCTCTTGTTAAGGAAAAAAAGAAACGACTAGTCTTGCAAATATAATCGATTTTATACAAATTTAATACGATAAGATCGAGTTCGTTTGAAATAAAATCAAAGACAAGTTAATTCGAGGTGTGCGCGCTAGAATAAAAATCATTTCTCACGTCGAAGTCTATAAAATTGAAAAAAAGAAAAAAAAAACAGATACATTTCTATAAAAATATTTATTCTAAAAAAATATTATTTCTAAAAATATTGAGGATTGATAAGACGTGTCAGTTCAATAGAACCAATGGAAAAGTCGTGTCAGATCAATTTCTCGCATCTCAACATATTCAATAAATCTACTTGTCCTTATATCACATAATTACATATATAATTACATATGTATAATTTTCTTTCTCACCAATGAGGCACGTGTTAATACACTCACATGATCCTACTATAAAAGACTGATCGTTCAGAAATATTCTAAACCTAAATTTTTTTTCACATTTGATTGTACTAAAATAGGAATTATATTATTATTATATTTCTGAGAAAAAAAAGGTTAATACTTGTTGTAACATTGTTTCAAATGATTCTTAATGCCTCGATTCAATCCTAAGCAATTCACGACCACCTCGAATTCTACATTATAGCATGTTGAATACATATGAATATACAAATACCTCAGGATCGTGAACACACGTTCGGTGGTGGCTCTCTGGATTTTTTTTTTCAAAATTTGGCGTGTCCTGTCTGGCTGAAAACAGGTCCTGCTGCATGGATGTTGTCCTTGGTAGATTGTTCTTGATCCAACTTCGTGACTCTGGAAGCACAGGGATAATTTTAAAGGAACGGTAATATAATTACGAGTATTTATCTAAAACTCCTTCGAAGCATCAATTAATGTCAGAACTACCAAAGTACTGAAATCCGTAATTTTTCAATAGTAACTCTGTACGGATAATGCAATTCTTTTCAATCAGTTTGCATTCAATTTCGACCTTTCAATTCCAAGGATTTGCTTCATACTTTGATGTGTCCCAACAGATTCTATGAAATTTAAAGAAATTTCATACATTTATTTATGCGTAATAATATTTATAAGTATATTTATTTGTAATATTATGATAAATCATTGCTTGGCGGATTATGATAAATTATTCACAATAAATTCTTCAATTTTTTTTTTTTATAAAATATACAAATTATAAAAATTCCTTCTATAAAATACATGAAATATATATAAAGCTTGTTATCAATTTTTTTCTTTGTCTTTCATTTTATATTTTTAGACACCGGTTGTTCTAACATCCGAATGGAAAAGAACAATATAAATTATTGTTATTAACGAACGAAAGTTAACGTAACATTTTCCCTTTGTTTAATGTAAATGTAAATCGAAAATGACTGAGAGGACCTTCGAAATTATTCGAAACAAAAGTCGTGTAACATACTCCAAATATTATTAATTTGCTCGAAGAATCCATAACGTAACATTGTTCAATCCAAATGTTTGGAATACCTTTCACTTTTATAAGTGAAATAAACTTACAACACTTTCAAGAAACAATGGTATTGTAATTATAATTTCGAATTTTGAACACAATTATTAATGTTTCAGTAGTGTGAAAGCATAACGCTATAATATGTAGTAAAAAGGAAACATTTATTATATAACGAAATATTTATGAATAACGAGTAAAATATTTATTTGTTAGAAAAAGTTGCTAAAAAATCTTTCAAATAAATAAAATAAATATAACAAGTATTGCAATAACATTAATTTTCCACAAGAGATTACTAATCAAATATCTTCGTCTACAATTGAAATTTTAACCAATTGTTTCATATGATCAAGAAAAAATTTTGCATGCGACCGAAAGGTTTCGTTGTTCATTTCGGCTTTTTCCATCCACTTTGTAAATAGCCTTTATTGTTGGAGGATTAGGGGTGTGTACGCAACATTATACGTCCGTATCAGCGAAAGAAAGGAATGGTACAGATTCAGTCATCGTCAAATAAAGGAATGGAACTTTCCATCTGCATATTTTTAACTATTGATGTCTCTTGGGTGCCTATGTGTTTATTGAAGTTTAACGAAATGCTTGTTGAGATTAATGAAACGTTCTCGGAACGTTTTTGAAACAATATGTTACTAACCAGCGTGTTATGCCAGTTGTAAATATTTCAATTTCCTCGAATGAACGATGAAAAAGTGTCGGGCGAATTCTCGGAATTTCCTTTTTTTTTTATAATCTCAATATTGCGTTAACATTAATGGATTAATAAATCGAAGATTCTCGTTCGTAGAAAACTGATTCCCCCGTTGGAATTTTATAGATTTGCAACGCTGCATTTTTGAAGATAAAGAATTTTAGAATTAAACGAGTTTGCGTCCCTTGCATAGTAATCAAACGTCAAATCGTAATTTTACAGATTTACAGTGATGCGTTTTTTTACAGATAACAATTCTGGAAATTTTAAAAGCTTTCGGTTCTTCATTGTACAGATAAAAATCTCAGAATATTATGTTACATTCATATTTTTCGTATATTAACCTGTTCTTATTTTTTACCATTTTTATACTATTAACACAAATTTCCAAAATTGCATCATACTCTATCATTTATATTATTTATTTGTATTTCTCTTGCTCCTATCAATTCTAATAATTTTATAAAATTCACAAGGATATATATTTTTCGAGTAACAAAAATTCGAAAATCTGTATCATATTACTCCTTACACTACGTATTTACATACGTATTATTTTTTATTATTATACACATATTATTATTTATTATTAACGTTCTAAATTATTTTGTACTCTCGTACACTGATTATATAATCATTATATTATAATTTTAAATCATTTTAAATCATTAAATAATTTTAATCATTTTTTTATAATTTATGTTATATTAACATTCAATATAATATTAATTTCCTATATATATTTTATATGACTCTATTATAAACTTTTCATTTCCCATTCATTTCACTCTAATTTCTCTCTTCCTCGCCAAATTTCACGCTTCACTCATCCATTCGTTTACTATTAAAACTACCAAACAGTATCACTGATTTCTGCATTACCTTGATAATCGACATTATATATTTATAAATGGGCAATTCTTCAGTCACAGACGAACGACAAGATACGAAGATACAAACTGGAAGCTACAACACAATGTGGAAACTACATTCCAGGGCAATGGATTACGGCTACTTTGAAATCTGAATTTTTTTTAAAAAACAGAACGTAACGACGAGTGATTCCTTTTTTTTTTTTTTTTTTTTTTTTATCGTTTTTTTTCTTTTTTTTTTTTTTTTTTTATTTACGACTCGCGCGATTCGCTTCGACAACCTGTTTCGCCCCCACCAAGGTGAGATTTGCATACACGTCGCAGGTGGCTTTTACGTTCGTCTGACTTTTAGCGCGAATTATAGTTCGCGCGGCAGTCATGTGCGCTGCGTGCGTCTGTAAGCCACGCTTGTAACTCTCGCGTTTCATACAAATCAGTCTGCTACCTCTTGTTTTCTAGTGTTTTGCTTCTTACCCTTCTTCCACTGAGAGAGGAAAAACTAAAAAACTAAAGGCAGAAAAAGGTTGCTTTCTGTTCTTCCTTTGCGAATTTTCGCGTGTGGGTTTCTTGTTTCTTCGCTTCGACAGGAAATCGAAAGGGGAGAAAAACAAGGGGATATTTAATGAATTCGTTGGTGAAGTGTAGAGGTAAGTTTTCGATGAAGCAATACATTTGGCTTCTGGTGGAATTCCACTTGGCACTTGTTGCATCTGCGAATTTCAGTTGTCAAGCTTGGAGCCTCGACGACTTCGTTCTAAAATTTGGAACTTTACATTTACATTCACTATGTCGTATGCATCATGTAATATTAAATTTTAATTACAGGATTTTACTGTAAACTTTAGTGAAAGTTTTTAATGAAATTTGTACTAACAGTAAGTCGTTAAGATTCTGAAGTTTATGAAAGTCGATCCTTCAGGGATGATTTAGATTTTTTGATAATTTCTTGATAGAGTTAAGTTGTACTAACAATAATAATTAGGTAAATTTAATAATATTATTTCATAGTTCTGAATGATTACATATTAAATTTATTCATATATAATTATAAAATTTAGCAATATTAACTCCTGCAAAAAAGGGTGTACAGAAGTCAAAAGGGTGCGCAGGACAACACATTAATCTCTCACGTCCTCCGTGAGAGATTAATTTCCAAATAATATACTAAATTCATAAATATTGAAATTTTAAATCATCAAGTTCATGACAACTAATTTCAATCAATCTTACGAATTTCAGAAATATTAACATTTTCTCCATCGAGTAAATTAGAAAGTATTTGAAAAATTATTTAATTAAATAAAAACTTAAATAACGAAATAATCCAGAAAATTGATAACTATTGATTTGAACGAAACAAGATGATTATTTTGAATCAATTTCTCTCTGCACATGTTAGCCTCCGAGATATTGTCGATAACATTATAATGAATCCTGGCTACATATTAAATGTAAGCTAACTCAAGCCTAATTCCACATACGCATGCAATATGCAAAAATCAGCTGATTTTTTCGTAGTTGCATATCGGTTAACGCTAATGTCAGGCGATACATGTAATGTTTTCGAAAGATAAGAATTGGGTTTAGGTTAAAGCCTAATTCCACATACGCATGCAATATGCAAAAATCAGCTGATTTTTTCGTAGTTGCATATCGGTTAACGCTAATGTCAGGCGATACATGTAATGTTTTCGAAAGATAAGAATTGGGTTTAGGTTGGATTGCAATTTGTCAATACTGACACATACATTGTCACAGATGCATAATTACAAGCAAAATTCATTATAGTGATAGTGATGTCCTTTTTTGTTTCGGAATATTTCGGAAACAATGACGACATTGAGCAGAGGGAAAAGTACTGTTCAGAATCATGCTACTAATAACATATTTCAAACTCTTTCAAATCCACGGAATGATCATCATTGCCGAGTAAGTTAAGTTTAACTTATATTTATAAAAGGATTAAAAAGATTAATATATTATACTGGAAGATTTAATTNAGAATTTTATTGTACTACTTATTCATTATTCATTATTCATATCAATTCAGGCCAAATTCAATTAATCTTGATTTTCAAACTCAATTCACTCGGAAGCGAACAAAGTCTTGAATGAAACAATGTTATTTTTTCTTTTCGACTTACTTTTGCATGTAAAATCATTTCTTAAATTATTTTAGGAATACCCTGTATAAATTGCGAATTTTTATACAAATTCATGATTTTAACAATATAATTGAAAAAATAAAATGATAAATGTATAAATTGCGAATTTTTATACAAATTCATGATTTTAACAATATAATTGAAAAAATAAAATGATAATTGTTTCATATACCAAATATTATAGGAAACATTATACCTTTTTATATTATGTGTATTATATGAAATTTTATTATTATTTTATCAATCTTATATGGTACGAAATTTCGCACTTTGAAATCCCCTATAAATGCATAAAAATCTGAAGTCCAATAATATATAAATCTTATCTTGAAATATTAAGAATCATGTGCCATACAATTGTGTCTTATTGCAGGCGAAGACGTAAAGTCTGAGGAGCCTGGTCCTGCAGATTTCGAACGGGCAATAACTAAGTCCAATAATATATAAATCTTATCTTGAAATATTAAGAATCATGTGCCATACAATTGTGTCTTATTGCAGGCGAAGACGTAAAGTCTGAGGAGCCTGGTCCTGCAGATTTCGAACGGGCAATAACTCATTCTGGTGAGCACCTGTGATTCCTTTTTTATTTATAGCGACGTACCATTCTCCGCCAAACATTGTTACTCATTCAGATTAAAAAATAGAAATGCGTAAAAAATTGCAGACGTCCTGATCGATTATGTATTCGAGTTTTATCTTTCAAACCTGCTAACTCACAAGTGACGCGTACTAAGTATAAAAAGAGAATAAATATTTATGGTAAAAATATCTCTTTCATAACAAAGTTCCAAGAACTTGACCTAAGGTTTTTTTTTTTTTTTTTTTTATTG
>NIPQ01091599.1:0-10756 GCA_002806875.1 Lepidotrigona ventralis hoosana
ATCAATTAAAAAAAAAAAAAGAGTTAAGAATTCTAAAATAACATTTCAATTTATGATTCGAACAGACTTTTATGTGTTCATATACTTGAATTGATATATTATATTTATTTCGTATAAAAATTAACTTGACTTCTGGTAAAAATTATTTGTATAATAACTACTAATGTTACATTATGTGTTACATAACATGTTAAAGAATGTTAATTGAAAATAAAAATGGCTTTTACACAAATAATTTAAAATGTTGCATGCTATAAATTCAGAATATGTTGTATGAAATTGTATGTAGAGTATTTAAACGCTAAAGTAAATAAAATAGATTTAACTGAAAATGGACCAGAAGCAAAGAATAGAAGAAAAGCTAAAATTGTTGATGTTATTATAACTTATGGTGTAAAGGGTACAATTGAAATATATCATTATTATTATATGTTATTCATATATGTATTCGTATGAACTTCCAAAAAACCAAATTGATCGATTCCACTTTTTATTAATTTCTTAACTGCTTTAATATAAATGCGCAATCAACATTTAAGATCAAATTAGTATTTTAGAAAAAATAATACAAATAGTAGTAAATTCTATAATTAAAAAAAAAAAGAATAGTGTTTATAATATTGTTACTTTGTTGCATTTCTGTGCTTTTTAATTTACGGAGTAACTTGATTGATACATTTGATTCTGAATAATTCATACAATTATTTTCCTTTTTATTGCAAAGTTTGCAAATAGATGCAGGAATGTAATTAGAGTAATCGTTGTTATTGAAATTTTATTCGAAAAATTTGTTATATAATTGTCAATATTACGATAGTTAAAATAAAATAGAAATATCTTCGCATTGACTTAAATTATTTAAATACATATTGTTTTTCTAATTTAACAGTGATATAATGCTATGTATGATATCTATTCATTTGCCATTTAAAATTAGTTTACTAATTCGATATGTGGGGGGCAGGCGAAACGCTGAAAAAAACCAAATACTACTATGGCGGTAAATACTACTATTGGGCGTTGTTCTTGACACCTGTTGCTTTTCCTCGATTTTGTGAAATTTTTGAAGGAATTTTTGATTTTTAGAATTTAAAAAAAAAAAGAAAGTTTGAAACTACACTACATGAGTTTGAATCATGGTACAACAAAGTAAGTTTTCCTTTTCAAAGAAGATATTTCAATTTGTATTTGTCATTTAATTACCGACATAAAAATGTATATTTAAGACAAGAAGTAAAAAAAAAAAAATACATGAGTTTGAATCATGGTACAACAAAGTAAGTTTTCCTTTTCAAAGAAGATATTTCAATTTGTATTTGTCATTTAATTACCGACATAAAAATGTATATTTAAGACAAGAAGTAAAAAAAAAAAATGTAAATTAGCAAAGAATGATTCGCTATATCTTCTTTCATTTTTTAATATGTAAATAATTTAAATAAATACGCCATTTTGGAATGTAGATCTGTTTGACAGTTCGTTTTATCTTTTGCTATCTTGCTGTTGTTTTCTTTTCTTTTATTAATAATTTGTCGATAAGAGCATATGTTTATAAACCTTCTAATAAAATTCTTCTCGAAAATTCATTATGGCTTAAATCTGAGAACAATTTTAAGATATGAATTTTTAGGTTATGTACGTTTTGTGTGTTTATAGATCTATTTCTTGTAAGTTTTGAAATAAACCTTCTAATAAAATTCTTCTCGAAAATTCATTATGGCTTAAATCTGAGAACAATTTTAAGATATGAATTTTTAGGTTATGTACGTTTTGTGTGTTTATAGATCTATTTCTTGTAAGTTTTGAAATACGTTTCTTGATATCTATCATTTTCATTATTTAACTGCGTAACAATTGTCTCATTGTTCTTATTTTTAATGTATAATTCTCTTCACAGAAATTAGCAATGGGTAAAAGCGAAGAAAGAAACGGAAACACAATACAAATAAGTGAATCAACATTTCTTACAAAAACATCAAGCGAAGCTAGTAAGATGCTAGAAGCTGCTTTGTTACAAATGGATGACATTATTTCTGGTAAACTGCTATCATCAATTTCAGATAATTTCAGATAATTGAAGTTCGTTGAAATATATAACTAATATCAAGAATATTTAATTACTATTTGATTGATTTAAGAAATGTTCTAAGATTCTGTATTATTTAAGATCTTTAGATTTTAATTAAAATATACATGTTCATTCATTAATATTACAATATATTTTTAGGTGTATGTACAGAAAGCAATAATGAAGGTAACGCAGAATGGAAGGATTCTGTTAAAGAAGCCACAAAAAATCTTGTGACAGCAATTAAAAACTCTCCAAGTTCTCCGTCTCCTCCAGATACAGCTACTATTGAAACTTTACTCCAGTGGATGCAACCGGTAAATATTTGCATGTTTATTTTAATTATGTATCATATTTCAGTCATACACTATTTTATATCTACTTTATTATATTTATTTTATTATATTTATTTTATATCTATTTTATTATATCTATTATATCTATTTTATTATATCTATTTTATTTATTATATCTATCATATCTATTTTATTATATTTATTTTATTATATTTATAACGTTATATGATATAATTTAAAGAATTAATCTAGGCCATTATGAAATAACATATTTAAAAAGTATAATTTTAGCACATTGTCATTTCATTTAACAAAGAAGCATTTGATATATAATATGCCATAAAAAATATTACAAACTTTTCTTTTAAATTGTTATTGTGTGGGGCCAAAAAACATGATAATGATACATATACAAATATATTTTGGTTACATTTCATTTTATTAGGAAAAAAGAAAAGATTTTTAAGACAACAAGGGATTAAATAGCAATTGTCAAAGTTAATAACATATACTTGAAAAATTTTCTTTTATTCTTGTTTCTTTTGTGTTAAATTTGATTGTTTTGATCATTTTACCAAATTTTGGAAATATACTTTCTTTTACTTGGAAACTACTATATGCACACGAAAATCTAAATGAATAATATATATTTCCGAATATAAAAACTATGATATTATTTGAAATAGAAAGATTTTGGTGTTTTGAAAAACAAAGAACTCGATCTATCTATAGATCATGTCACGTGACTACTGCCGTCTTGAGAAATTTTAGAATGATAATTTTAGTTTCTAACAGAACCGCGACTCGATCGTTTCATTCTGAAATATTAATTTACTTGAAAATGATTGAACAAAATTAAATGGAGAAAAATATGTGATTGAAAAAAATTAGTTAAGCTTTAAAATTAGAAGATTTATAGATAGAGAATAGAAAGGGTTTGCGGGAGATCCCGAGAAAATAAAAGAAGTTAATAAAATTAGGATTAAAAGACTATGAAAGAAATTCTTACTTGAAAATAATTTCTTTGGCAGTACTTTACATTATTTAATTAAGTAAATTCTGCGTAAAAATTTATAAAAAATTTTATATATTATTGCGTTCGAACAAAGCAAAACAGTGAAAGAAATTATACGTTGTTTTTTTAAAAAATTAATTGCGTAAATTGTTCTAACAATAAGTTCAAAGCCATCGAAAACTATGTCGAGATCAAAACAATTGAACAGTTGGATTCCTTCTGAAGAATATGATTCTTCAGAAACATCAAATTCTGAACAAGAAGATGAATTTACAAATATTGGCTTTTTAAATCATCGAATACATGAATCTGGCAATTGCTTTTGCCAGGTAATATAGATAAGAGAATATTTGAATAAAGAAGAGAATATTTTTTTAATTTATTTATTAATATCTTTATTAAAGTATTTAAATTTTTATGAAACATTAATTTTTTAAAAATGTAAAATTGTAATTTTATTATATATAAAGTGAAAAAATGATTTAAATACATAAAAACTCTGTTATAATTTTTTTAATTTTCATACGCCATAAAATTTTTGCTTACAAATTATTTTAGAAAATTTTTTCATGTTTTAAAAAAACTTTATCATTTAATTGAAATACGCGCGTTAATAATAATCCTTATATAGATTCTTCAAATTTAAAATACGTTTTAGTAATAGAAATATACTATAATATTGTAACAGATTTAATAATATATATTTATTTATTTATGTAAATTTGTTTATAATATATATAAAAATAAAATATTTATCAAAAGTTATAGATAAAATAAAATATACTAAAAAATTTTTTCAAATTGAGTATGAAACGTTTAGAAGAATCATATCATTTTCTTAGAGTTGTCCATTAGGTAATGCTAAAATGGTTAATCTGAGAGGAAGTGTGCCTAATCTCTGTGCATCCACAAACCTGACACACATTGGGACTCTTCCACCTTTCTATTCTACAGTATATAATATGAGGTCTCTTTGTGTTTTTATNCGTTTAGAAGAATCATATCATTTTCTTAGAGTTGTCCATTAGGTAATAATGCTAAAATGGTTAATCTGAGAGGAAGTGTGCCTAATCTCTGTGCATCCACAAACCTGACACACATTGGGACTCTTCCACCTTTCTATTCTACAGTATATAATATGAGGTCTCTTTGTGTTTTTATTTCTTTATTGTTTGCAAATTTAAAATCACTGATTTTATAACATGATTAAACAGCTTTTGTTCGAAAACCAATGATTATCAAGGCAATAAAGATTATAAAGGAAATCAAAGCAGTCATTCTTTAGAATTAGGAAAAAAACGACAAGTGAGGAATAGAATATTAGATGAACAAAGAACTAAATCACAATCGGATCTTCTTTTAAGAAGAAAAGAATTTCCTTATTGTTGTTTCTCACAACATTTTCAAGATACACAAAAATGCCATAAGTGTCAAACAAAGACTGAGGTATATTGTTGCTTATAATAAAGAACATTATGGAGTTAAAAATTAAAATTATGGTTGAAATAATATATATAATTGAAATAATTAATTTCATAATTAACCAATATGAATATTACATTATATTGTAGAAATTTATGTCTTATATCTGAAAATTATTAATTAAATCATGTTAATTTATTTATACTATGAAACTTGAGATGAATACATCAATACTATAATTATTAATACTTAATATTTATTATATAGATTTACGTAGTACATATATCTCAATATTATATTTACACTAGATTTTTTCTTTCAATATTTTGTATTGATATTATTAATAAATTTATATTATTTAATAAATATTATTTTTTTTATTAAATATTGTTATTTTAACAGATAAATTTTTCTTAGATATATTGATTGTGAAAATGTTTTATGTTGACTGATAATATAATTATGATTAATAAATTATATTTTATATACAATATTAAATGTTATAGGAACGTTTAAAAAAATTAGAAAATGAACGTGGAGCACTACGTATGGAAGTATCAGTTTTATCAGAGCAAGTGGATGCACAATCTAGCAAAATACAAGAGTTGGAAAACATGCTTAGGGAAAAGAAGGATACCCTTAGAAGAATGGAAGAGGCATTACAAAAGGTAATTTTATAATTTTTTATATTACATTATCATATCATATTTCATTTTGTGTAATAATTATATTTCTATGAATATTATTGTTCTAACATAATCTATGTTATGTTTATAATTTCATCACTTCTTTATACTTTCATTATACTTTGTGTTATTTTTGCTTCTATTTTATTTTTATTCGTACTTTATTCTAATAGTCTTAATTTTTAAAGGAAGTACTCTCAAGAAGTGCTTTGGAAACACAAAAATTAGAACTCTTGAGTTCTTTATCAGAGATGAAACTTAAACAAGCAAGTTTAGAGCATGAAAATCTTGCACTGCGTAGTATAAATCCTATGTCAAATGTAAGTTGATAAAAATTTATATAAAATTTAATATTTCTTTGCAGAAAGAAAGAATATGTAAATAACTATTTTACATTTGTGTTAAATATAACAGAATATATTATTGTTAGCAATTTATTACAGGGAGAAAAATTTGGGAGGCATACCAGTCAATATAGTAGTCTTCCTAGGCCTCCAAGTACTTCAAAGAAAGGTGTAATGTTCGGTAAGGTACCCAGTTTAATTTCTGGAGTACACACAACGGTACCATTGGTCGTTAAAGGAGTCTCCGCGAGATGCCTGTCTGCACCTACTTTAGGTTGCAATTGATTTTTGCTTTAAGCATGCATCTTTTCAAGAAAATAATTGTTCTTTTTACATGACAGGCAGTCGTGGCTAATAATTAAAAACTTACTATTAGCTTATATTAATATTAATAAATTTGATTTTCTGACATCAGTTTCATGTTGATTTTTGCATGAAAATTTTGATTGTTTGATTTTATCTGTTCTGATCTACAATGTCATTTACAAATAATTAACGCGTGTAATGTAACAATATTATCTAAAACATTAATATGTTTTGAACACTAAGATATTTATTATTTTCAAATTATTTATTTGCTTTTGTTTTACATTTATTGTTAATATGTAATATGGCATTATATTTATGGTGAATTTATTTTAATAAAATTAAATTTTTTCTTATTTTATTTATTTTAGCTGAAGAAGAAAAAACAATTATAGGAGATTCAAATTTTCAAATGGAGTCGATTCAGAAACCTCTGGTAGAACTTTCAATGGAAGAAATTGGAGATTGGCTTACAAATTTGGGATTAGAATGTTATGCAAGCGAATTGAGAAGATGGGGCGCTACTGGATCAAAATTATTAGAATGCTCTCAACAACAATTAGAAAAGGAATTAGAAATTAAAAATGTTCTTCATAGAAAAAAATTATTGTATGCAATAGAATCAGAAAGAACTGGTGGAGTTGAATTTCTTGGATCGGATAAAGTAATTTTTATAGTTTTATGATTATATATTATTATCTTATGTAAACTAAATATATTTATATTAAATAATTAAATATTATATAAATTAAATGTTTATAGATGGATAATGCAGCAGTTTTGCGATGGCTGGATGATATTGGGTTACCACAACATAAAGAAGCTTTTCAAAATGGTAAAGTTGATGGCAGAATGTTACACAGACTCACCACTGAAGATCTTTTAAATCTTGGAGTTACTGCACAGTTACATGCTGCAAGCCTTAGAAGAGGAATTCAGGTATCTTGTCTAATTTATTGTGAATATTATACCAATTACAACAATTTAAACTATTAATTTGAATAAACTTAAGTTAAAACAGTAAATTAATATTACAGTTAAGGTTAAATTATTTATTGAACGATTACACTGAAATTAAATTAAATATTGGATTAGATTAAATTAAAATGATAATATTTTTATAGATTCTACGAGAATTAAATTTTGAATTTGATAACCTTGAAAGAAGATCTATAAATGGCAATGGAGCAGATGGTAGTAATGTTCATCTTTGGACAAATCATCGAGTAATGGAATGGCTTAGAGTAGTTGACTTAGCAGAATATGCACCAAATATGAGAGGATCTGGAGTACATGGAGGTTTGATGATGTATGAAGGCAGATTTACTTCAGAATTGTTAGCCACAATACTTAGTATTTCGCCAGGGAAAACTCTTCTTCGTAGACATTTAACTACACATTTCAATCAAATTCTTGGAAGAGAAGTTGTACAAAGGAAAAGAGAAATTGAAAGTACTCTTGGATTCGTTCCACTTACGCTTACTGCTCGTTTGAAGGTAATTTCAATTATTTTGAAGCATACAGAAATTTATAATTAAATTATTCATAATTCATATTTTTGCCTTATTTTTAAAAATAATGATATCTGAAATCTTTTGTATTTTTGTATTTAGAATGAAATTATCATTATTTTGCTGTTTGTTCTAAATTTTTTTTTAATCTTTACAGTAATAGAAAAGTAATATTTTAAAAGAACGGGTTTTAGATATTTATAATAGCAAAAATAAAATAAATCAAAGTAACAATTAATAAAAGAAATTATTTGTACTTATTATTAATAAATGATATTCAAATTAAATAACAAATGATAATCAAGTTTCTATTAAACTTCAATGTCATAATCAAATTAGAATGAAATTGATTTAGGTACCTAAGAAATCTCAGTTTACTTTAAAACGCAAAAAAAGCAAGAATGAAGCAGATTATGGTAATTTGGTCTGCCCTTTGGAAACTTCACCACCAGGTACTCCATCGACACCTACTTCGACATCAGGCAGCCCTAACTTAAATTCACCTACATTCTAACAATAATCAGAGATCACAATCTCGTAAGTTTAACTTGACTAATACTAATTCAGTTTTTTTATTAACTTCCTCGTTTAATGAATAATTCATTAAATATGTGGTCTTATTTTATATTAAATAATTTCTACCTTATTTCATTTTATGTAAAAATTATATATCATATATCATATAAACATTCTTTAAAATTATATTTATTTCATCTTTAGAATTGCTTACTTATTACTTAAAATATTTGAAATCATTGTATTTTTATATTTAAATTCATTATAATTATAAAAACAGTAAAATTAAAATAGTGTAGAAAATATTTAAAAAATTAATAGGAAACAAAAAAATTTTTATCATTACAGACATTTTTATTATTACCATATTAAAATTTAGATTGCACATATATTAATATATTTTAATGCGTAAACTCATATTTAATAACGTGTAGATTGTGTATTGAATTAAAATATGTACTGATAATATTTTTTACAGACCTAGTTAATGAATTTTCATTTTCGAGACAATTATTTTAAAAAATTTAAATTTTTCACAATTTTGACAATTAAGACAAGTAAGACATAAATGATTTTTATTGTTAACAAATAATACGAAGATATAATTATTTTATGTACGAATATTAAAGAATGTTATAATTTTTTAATTACATATTTTTAACATATAAAAAACATATTATCATTATGTATTATCATCCAAAAAACTCAGTTTATTAACTAATATGTATAAAGTAACATACATATATATATATATATATTCATATATATATATATTCATTATTATAAATATTATATTTAGTAAAAAATGTATAATAAATAAACTATAATTTTGTATATATATTTTTATTATTTTTCAAAAATGTCTAATATTTCAATAAACTAACGAATTTTTAATTTACATTATAATATTACATATTTTATGTTATTATATGATAACATATGATTATTTGTTCATTCGCTAGTATTTATAAATTTATTTAAATTTCACATACCATCGCATATTAATAAATTAATTTCTTATTAATTAAATATTTTAAAAGGTAAGTTAGTATTCTATTCCAGTTACTTGCTTGTTTACTTCATTTTATCATCATACATTGAACTACATAATTTAATATAATAAATTATTTAATTATTTAAATATACAAAATAATATCTTTTCCAGAGCCAAGAGATAATAGACAAAGAAGAATTATTGGTTGCATCTGAAAAATATAATTACATCTGTAAACAAGAANAAATATACAAAATAATATCTTTTCCAGAGCCAAGAGATAATAGACAAAGAAGAATTATTGGTTGCATCTGAAAAATATAATTACATCTGTAAACAAGAAAGATATCTAGGGACCATTATTTTATCTACTTAGACTAAGTTTGACTATAATTAATTTTATATGATAAAAAAAATCTGTAAAAAGTTTAAATGCACTTCCCATTGAAATAATTTTTCTAGAAAAAATTTGCTTTTTCAATATATTTTGCTATGTACAATTTTTACAATATTTTCATATTTTAAATAAAGAACAATCTTTATAATGAAAATATTAAATTTTATGAATATAATGAAAAAAGTACAAGTTTTTAGTCATGTAACTAAAATAACTAATTAGCATATATTTATAAAGAACAAGAAATAAATTAATATTTATATTGCTTCTGTACTTTTATCATGTTCCATTTTACTGAAGTTTTATTAATACATTTGTTTTATGCTATTCTTAAATAAAGTTAAATAATTAAAATGTTCACTTAAATTTAAAAAATTACGTATATTGGCATTAAGCTAAATCTCTAAATTGTGAATAGAATGTAAATGATATTTCATAAACTTATTGAATAATAAATTATTTTTGTATTTCATTTAATCAAATAATAATTGTTTTTTTTTTTTATTTCATTCAATAAATATTCTTGTTTCAATTACTTAGTAAAATATTACAAGTTGTTGAAAATTAAACAATAACCAAATGATATATCTAATTATTTTATATCTAAAGTTAATTAAAATTTAATGTCTATTAATTCAATTAATGTTAGTTGCTATTAATTCCTTTGGAAGTATGTTTTAAGTTGTTGAAAATTAAACAATAACCAAATGATATATCTAATTATTTTATATCTAAAGTTAATTAAAATTTAATGTCTATTAATTCAATTAATGTTAGTTGCTATTAATTCCTTTGGAAGTATGTTTGCGTAAGTGTAAGTGTCTTGTAATTTTAATCAAAAAACTTTTTTATAATATTAAATATTAAATGTCAAAATAAAGTTGTATCCATTAAAAATTTATACCATATTGTGCTGATTATAAATAAATAAAAATTAGAATTGGTATATACAATTCAATCTAATCAAAAAACTTTTTTATAATATTAAATATTAAATGTCAAAATAAAGTTGTATCCATTAAAAATTTATACCATATTGTGCTGATTATAAATAAATAAAAATTAGAATTGGTATATACAATTCAATCTCTATGAATGAAATTATTTAAAGTAATTAATATATATAATTATTAACCTAAACATTTCTATCATATATTTATAATGTTCAAAAAATTGTATTCTTAAAAAATTATTTGCTATG
>NIPQ01091602.1:0-18272 GCA_002806875.1 Lepidotrigona ventralis hoosana
TTTTCGTGGACTCAGTAATTTGTGAATTCGGCAACTTCTCAACTAAATTGTTAATTAGAAATTCATAAAATTGTTCCCCTGTTTCTGTTTGTACTAAACGCAACATTGGTTCATCGTGACTCACAATATTATTTATATCGTTTAAATCATCGGATATTTTTTCATTTTGTACTAAAGTTGTTTCTTCATTTTTATGTGTACTTGAATCGGGATTGAGATGTTCGTTACTATTAGATTCTGATAGATCTATTTTTTGAAACAAATCAGCAACATTCAGAGGAGTATTCATTAAGGTGTTGTAATTCGATATTGTTTCAGATTTTTGTAAATCCGTCTCGCACAATTTATTTTTAAGAATATTCTCATCTAGCGGGCAAACATATGCTACGTTTTCATTTTCTATGGAATCATTAGATAGAAGTGGATTATCATGAACAAGTTGAGTTTGTTCATTGTTAAATGCTATCTTCTCTGAAACATTTAATTCTTCATCTCCTAAAATTTTTGTTTCACACAGATCTTCTTGCGAAACGTGATTTCTATTATCTTCAATGTTTTCCAAATTGATCTTCTTCAACTTTTTTCGTAGAAAAAATCAATTATATATAGGAATATTTTTAAGTGATAAATGACGTTAAAAACAGTAAGTAATATTTACCTGTTCTGACGTGATATAAATAATTGCATCCAATGGCAAAGCTTTTTTCATATCTGTTTCATTTTCAAGAAAGTCAAAATTATTAATATGCTGTGTTTGTTCTTTCAGCTCTGTAGCTTTCTGAAAATTCTAAATGAAAGAAATAGGTCAAAAACATATAGTTTTTGAATATTACTTTCAAAGTTCTTACCACCTCATGGTCTTTGCATTCCAAAATTTGCAAATGGGATTTTTCATGCTCCCTTAAGAGAAAGATGAAATTGAAACTTTCACCACAAATTTTACAGTAATGTTGTCTCTTAACAATCTTTTGCTGAGTAGGTGCATTACCTTCAACAAACTGTACATTTACAGTAAGATACACTTATATTCAAAGAATATTATACATAATACCACATTTGCTCATCACCTTATTTTTGTATGTTGCATGATCTTTTTTCTGCAAGTTACAATTGTTGGAGTTAGTTTGCGAATGAAGTTTAACATCATCTTTTACTCTTTCATGAATACGTTTATGCCTTGTAATGGAACTAATCTGAGTAAAACGTTTCCCGCAAATGGAACATGGATACAATTTTATCCCTAAAAATTCATAATGTCAGACTTGGATTTCTCGCTTGTTACTTGTACTTTTATTTTGCAAAAAGTGTAACTACCAGCGTGCATTCTGCAGTGTCTAATTAAATTGGATATGTGATTAAACTTTCTCCCACAAATTTCGCAAATGCAAACATTTGTCCCTAAATGAATGTTCAAATGTGTCCTCAGGTCTGCTTTGCGAAAGAAACCTTTGCCACAGATTTCGCAGAGCTGCGATTTTTCACCAAGATGTATACTGCGATAATGATAGTCATACTGAGAAGCTCTGTCAAACGTTGAACTACATTGCTGGCACTTGAAAGGCCTTAATATAGTTTCATAAAGATCGTCGTCAATCTTTTTCGGGACAGACTCTCCTGCCACTATATCTAATTCATTATTTGCATTTTTCAAGCATTCCACGTGCTTTAACAAAACATCTCCAGCATGTATACTTAAGTGATCATAAAATTCTTTTTTATCTATGTATCCAGCGTCGCACACCGGACAAACAAGATTAATTGACTGCATTTGGACCATATCATTCTTACAGTTCTCTTCCGGGCTTAGAGTGAATGACACACTTGTATATTCAGACATGAGAATCTTTTTTCAGAAAGAAATTTATTGACTTTAAATACAATAATCAAAATTTAAGGTCAACAATCCTAGCTTTTAGCCATTTAAGTCTTATTAAATTAGTAACCTAAAAAAAAGATGTAATATCATTAATTTACTACATATTTACATTTATGTATTTTGTTATACGCATGATTTATGATTAACTGCCTCGATTCATATTTACAATGTGATACAGAGTTACAGTTCAGCAAACGATATAAATCCCACTGAATCGTACATACACGTTAATAGCCATGTAGTTACATTGATCTGTGATGATTATTAACAACATAAAATTCATGCAACATAAAATTCGCACATTATTTATCAAAGGGAAATGTAATGTATCATAACGTTGCTTGTTGCTTTCGGATATGTATTATTTAAATATATATATATAAAAAAAAATATACAAAGTAAAGTTCGTATATTGGTATCCTTGTTTAAAGCAACAAGGCCGGTGGACAAGAAGTTGGCAGAACTTTGTCATTCGGTTAGTTGAATTTTCAAAGATGGATCACATACTATGCTTAAATTTGAACTTGTAACAGACACTGTTTGGAGTTTTACTGTGTAGTTTTAAAGAATTTGACTGTAAGTGATAGAACTTTAATTGTAAGTTTGATTACAAGGTAGATGCAACTTGATCGTAAAGTAAGCCCAGATTTTAAATTTAATATCAAGCATTGCATTAAATTCTCAGTAAATACTTTTTAAAATCTTGATTAACATATTACTAATATATGCTCGTTTGTGTATCTAAACAGATGATTTGAATGTTGATTTAAATATAATTATATTACTGTATACATAATTTACTCATTGAAATCCTAGGTGTATGAAAGAAAAGTAGCGATACAATAATGGGAAATTACATTGCCAAATTTTTTATTCATAATACTGAGATTCCCGACAACGAAGTGGAAAAAGAAGAAACGAAACATCCTTCGTCTATTGATGAAGTAACTGTTGAAGGAAACATTATGCAAACTCCGCCAATGGTTCGTAAAACATTAATTATTGATCCTAGATCAATAACAAGTGGAATAAATCGAACACCAATAGAGGTAATTTTAATACAGATTTAGTGTAGATTTTTATAAGTTATATAATAGTGAACAATATGTATATTATTTAATAATATCCATAGGTGAATAGTACACCAGTTGGAGCAAATAAAAGGATATCAGCGATTCCAAGACATTTACAAACTGCACAATATTTGGAAACAGACATGGATAAAATAATGCTCTGCTTAACTCCGAAGAAACCTTTTGTGCCAAAAATAATAGACAGTTCGAAAATAAAGGTAGTAAATTATTTATGTCGCAACATATTTTAGAAATTTCAATTTTTTAATGTAATTTATAATAAAAGCTTACTTTACCTGACTATTTCAGGAAGATAAAGATGCAGATATCCTTCTAACACCAACTATTAATTTACACGATAGAAAGATAATTACAGATATAGAAGAGGAACGTTACAAGATCTTGGGACTTGATCCCAGATCCCCAGCAGCAGATTTCGACAGGACACCAATTTTAATGCCAAAGTCGATAGAACGTTTAAGAGCAAGGTCTCAAAATTATTTGCATAGACATGGTAGTTATGATACAGACATGTTTTGTCAAAAATTTTCATATTGTGAATTGTCATCACAATTCAATTTAACTGAAATACAAGCTCTGCCTACGTCAGTAACAGAGTCTTTAAACCTGGTTAAGAATAACGATGACAAATCCAACGAATCTAAATCATCGTGTTCTAGTTATTCATCTGAAACTGAGTGTATTTCAGCAATTGGTGAGAAATTATTACTATTGCTAGTTCAAAGTTACTTTAGAATTGAAAATTTTTTGTATCTGATAAAAAAAAATATTTATATTGTTAGAGGAAAAATTGGAAGGACAGGATGAATTTCAAAAAGTCTTGGAACAGAATGAGTTTAATGATGTACATGTTAATGAAAATACAGACCGAACGAAATGTACGTTAAATGATACGATTAAAGTATGGAAAGATGCATCGGTGTTAGATGAACCTCAAGAATTAGGGACAAATGACTCGGACAGTGCGCAAATTATTGAAGAGAAGATACCACAAGCACTTAAAGAAGAAGTAATTATAACATTTGACGATGACAGCGTAATAGAATTGGCTAATTTAAAAAACGAAAAGGCAAAAATTGATACAATAAAGAAAAAAAAGAAAAGTCTCAAATCAGACATCAAAATTACAACAGATGAAAACAAATTTCTTAATCCAAGTGATAAAAATAGAAGTGCAAAGGTATGTATTTAATGAATTAACAATTATTGCTACAGAAACGAAAATATTTATACTTTATTGCGAATGGTTTACATTTTATTTTCAGGGTCGAACACCTCTCGGAAATCGTTCAAATAATGAACAGGTGCAAACGTTATTAACAAAGTCACCGCAACAGATATTTAAAAACAAAGGTACTGTCACAAAAGTATCACAAGAAAACATCTCACCACACAAAAGGTATATTACAAAGTCGAAATTAAATGATATGCAGTGGGATTCAGATTCTACGGTTATTATTTAGAATTATTTTTTATAATATAAAAAATTTAGATATAGTTTGCATTTTTTACAAATATCTTTTTAAGAAATTCGAATAATTGTAAAAATTAATTGTATATTACATAATTGTAAATCAGCTGCAATAATATGTATTTATTGAATATAAAATAAATAATTTTTGCGACAAAATTTTTCTTTTTATCATTTGTTTTGATACAAAGTCATGGGTTTTCCTTATTATTCATTTGCATAGCTGTTCGTATTTGTGATTTGGCTTTATCAATTGATGATTGTAGATTTTTACTTGGTTGTACCAATTGGGATACGCTAGAAAAAAAATAATAATATAATAATTATAATTTATTATGAAAATAACAGTTTAACATAAAATAAAATATGCACTATACCTTGGATTTTTTATTACAATCCTTTTTTTTTCATTATCATTTCTCGCTATTAACTTAATAGTTATATTACTTTGTACTTTTTTTTGACTAGAAAATACATTCTTATTCGAGGTATTTCGTTTCACTATAGTACTTGTATCAATAATTTGTGGCCTGACAATTCTAACTTTGACATTAGTATTGATAGACTGTCCTTTGTAATTTTTTCTTTTATTTTTCACAGAATCTGATTTCGATGCAGTTCTTTGAAAGTTGGTTGCATGAATATTAGTGCCAGTGGCCAAATGACAAGTAGTTTGTGATAAAATCGATGCATTGTTTTTTTCATACTCGGATGAGATTGATGGTAAACTAGGTTCACATACTGCTCTTGGATCTAAACTTTGTGGTATACCATCATAAATAGAAACTAATGTTTCTCCAGGATACTGTTGATGGAGTCGCTCTTCTGTCAATGGTAAAGCAGGCGTTTTTTTTCTTCTGTTATATTGTTCTCTGAAAATTGTTATTTAATTGTAATATAACCATGTAATGTAGCCAAATCTTTTATGTTACCATAACACTAATTTATTTACGTACTTAGGAAGAAATTTATCAACATTTGGGTTTAACATATCTTTCTGATTCTTCTTTATACGCATAGCTACTTCTTTTTGACGCTGTAGAAGCTTCTCTTTAGTGTCTGAGATACTTTCAAGTTCAGGTACATAAAAAACATGTAACGAACCACCATAAAAATTTTTACCATCGACGTACCGCTTCGCTATTCTATATGATGTACAATGTGAGACATTATCTTATTAGAAAAATTCAGTTGCATATTTTTGAAATATAAAGGATACCTTGCACTTTGTATATGAACATATTGCACATAATATGTTTCTGTAAATTCTTCTGTAGGGTAATCCGGTACTATGTGTATCTTTTCGATAGTACCGTAAGGTTCAACAAGTTTTCTCACTTCTTCACCTAATTGGAGTTTGGGTACTCCACATATCATCAAATGTTTCGATTCATCATTTATTGTATAAACCTGTTACATAGAGCTAGCGCGTCAAGGAAATATTGTAAAGATGAAGAAACAAAAATAATAGAAGGCTACAAAATGAACTGTCTCAAATAAAATATTACAAGTTATTATTTGTAAATTTCAATTTGTTGTAATTTGAAGACATTTGTCAGGCGATTTTTGAGAAAATACATTACACCATGTTGTATATAAAAATACATTACCAATTTATATTACACCATGTTGAAATAATATAAGAAAGTAACTTAAAATATTATTCATTATTAATACCATAATTTTATGCGTAAATAGGATACAAATTTGCTACCTTCACAGACGTTAATTTTTTCCCTTGTCTGTATAATGGTCGTGTATGACACAGTTTTTGTTGTAAATGATGAGGAAGCTTGATTATGGCACATTTATTATCCATGATTTACACTTTCTGTTATATCTTCTTTTATTACAAATTTTTACACGACTGCTGCTTTACACGACTAATGTTGTTTTGATCAAATGTTCTTCGAAAAGTTCTAATCACTGCTTCGTGCGACATCTATCGGTAAATTTTGAATTGCTTAATTCAAAAATTATAATTCGTGCGACATCTATCAAAAATTATAATTCGTGCGACATTAATTCAAAAATTACAATTCGTGCGACATCTATCACTAAATTTTGAATTAATTAACTCATTAATTATGAACACTTATTTCGTGCTTTTATCATTTTAGTTAATTCCCCAATAATATTTCGTGTATCGAAAACGTTTAATCAAAGCAAAGTATTATTAGTCACTGCAAAATATTTTTAACAAATGAACTAAAAATGCTAGATTCAGTAACAGGTGGCTCTACCTCCAAAAATAATACTTATTCTTACAGATCTGAATAAAATTAAATAAACTGCATCGTAAGAATTTTTAATGACAATTATAAGAATACAAAAGAATAGGAAGAAAGAGATAGTGTCCGGACGTAACATAATGTTTCTTATATATTAAATTCCTAGGATTTTTAAAGTTGGAAATTTTAAATTCCCTATTAATTTAGGTTAGGTTAGGTTTAGATTAGGTTAGGTTAAATTCCTAGGATTTTTAAAGTTGGAAATTTTAAATTCCCTATTAATTTTTAAAATTTCTCACATTCCATTGCAAAGAAAGAAAAAGAAAAGAACGTTGAATTAATGCGTGTGTATTTGCATTTATTCCATGTGCAAAGTACTATCAGTATTACATGTGTATATATTGCCGCAAATTTATTTACCAAAACTACCGTCGGAAATGGATACGAATGAAACGGATGTCATCGTATGAAAGAGTAATGGCGTCCACAAGGGATACACAATTTCCATACCGTCTGTCCATTGTGTTTAGATTCGCATAAAAGTAAAACGCGAAGATTGTCAGTATTTCGCTGATGTAACAACGTAAATAATACTTCAATTCGTGCGTTTCGTTCTATTACTTGAAAAATATTTTTTTTTTTTNACCTTAAAAAACAAAAAAAAAAAAAAAAAAAAACGCGAGGAGAAACATTGAGTCTTTCGTTTCTGGTTTTTGCTCCTCCATTTGCGCAGTTTGTGAAAGACGTGGGCACGAGGCGATAACCAGTGGAACGAAGAGAAAGAATGGAACGGAAAAGAAAGGTGTGTTTCATTACGGAACCACCCAGCCAGACTCATCAGTAGAAACTTCTGCTGGCGACCTCTGAGTCTCGAGCTACACGGGACGTTGTGAGAGTGTGTAGGAAGAGAAACTGGAGTGACTACTAGCGACATAGTTGTTGTTAGACATCTGGCGGTGGCGGGCTGAACTGCTGCCACTCGCTCGGTCCACGCACGTTCAGGAGATGTGACAAGCGTTTCGCAGTGCAACATCATCGAGGAATATTTGTTCACAATTAATGAGCAGGTTGTTTATCAATTTTTGTAAATAAGCTTTCACTCCCTGTTCGAGAAACGTAGGGTTTCCAGTAGTCGTGTTGAATTCGTCGTACCTTCCCGGAACATAATTCGTATAACCTTCATTAACATTTCGGTACTGATATAGAAATAGGTTTTGTACTCGTTTATTATATACTTAACTACCTGAGTGCTATATGAGTGAGAGAAATTTCGAACTTTTAGCAGTAAAGGTAAAAGAATTATCTTTGTTCGGAGAAATTCGCGCGACATTTTCACATATTGCGAAAAATTATTGTTGGTTTGTTGAAATTTACCCAGTTCTCTTCTCTTAATGTGACAAATTGTGCAGTCAAATCAGAATTCACTTGTTAGATAATCTAACAGACTGCATTGCATGCCATATGTGAATTGAAGATGTAACTTGAAAACCTGTCACATGTAACATTAACAAAGAATAAATATTGTCACAGCTATGAATCAATAATGAGGAATGTATTTTGTGTTTACAGAATTAACAACTGCTGTTATGTCTGCAAATACTCAATTTGCAAATCCCCCGCCGGCCATAAGTTTACCTAATATGTCTGTGCCACCTCCTACTACTCCAAATTTGTCAGCTCCACCACCCAACTTAACTACCATAAACACGTCTGGAAGTTACCAACATCGATACACTAACCACAGAGATGGAGCAAGGGGTTTCTTTAAACCATTCAGACCTTATCACGCACCCAAAATTGTTGCGGCTGGCCAAGATACACTACAAGATGAATTTGATGGGAAAAGACTTAGAAAATCTGTTATGCGCAAAACTGTGGACTACAATTCTGCTATTATAAAGAGTTTGGAGGTAGGATGTTCAATTTGATTTATGGAATTTCGCAAGGCTGGCAGCGAATAATAATACTGTGTATTTTGTATGTAGAATCGAGTGTGGCAGAGGGATTATAGAGATAGACGTGCCCTTCAACCAGATGTGATGTATTATCCTGATCTACTTCCACCACCCAGTTATGTTGATAATCCTATAAATGCAGTTACTACAAGATTTGTAAAGACTGCAACAAATAAAATGCGTTGTCCTATATTTTGTATGGCTTGGACACCAGAGGGAAGGCGTCTTGTTACTGGTGCATCCAGTGGAGAATTCACCTTGTGGAATGGTCTTACTTTTAATTTTGAAACTATTCTACAGGTATTTTTTTATTTTTTATTGTATTTTTTCTTCTAGTATTGTTTTGCATCAATTATAATCTTACAATATTGTTAAATGATCAATTGTTTTATTACCAATTTATGATTTTGTGATTTCAATGAAAAATTGTATGTATAAATAAGAAATTCTGAACCAAATTTCCAAAAATTTAAAATTTAGATACATTGTGTTAATTTCTCTATAGAATGTACATTAGCTTCAGATACATCGATCAAACATATGGTTTTTGTCTGTTTAGGCACATGATAGTCCAGTGAGAACAATGGTATGGTCACACAATGAGAGTTGGATGGTCACAGGAGATCATGCAGGCTATGTGAAGTATTGGCAGAGCAATATGAACAACGTCAAGATGTTTCAGGCGCACAAAGAAGCGATTAGAGGACTCAGGTATACCATCCACCACACTAGTCCTTACGTCTCTTGCGCCACTGTTATCGATGATCCGTCCATCCTTGCTGTAGTTAAGATATTGGACATGACTCTCATTCTCTTCCTTTTCTGGTTTTACAACACTTTTGTTTTCAAAACATTAATTCTTGTATGGGTACACAGGTGATTTTTAGAATTTTTTAAAAATTGAAAGATTTACTGATATTTGATATTTTGTATAAGAGATATTTTCAAGTTTTTATCTTTGATGAAAATATATTACCCCTATGGCGATATTCGTATTGCTATAAAACTGAGTTTCTTCTACTTTTTTTTCTTATTAAATTTAATTTTGATATTTAATTGTCATACTTAACTTTAGACTTTATATTAAAAAAGAAAAAATTTGATGTGCTTCAATACCATTACAAATGTTACAAGTAGCTGCAGGTATTTTTGCTTGATTAAACTTTTTATTAAAGTTAAATAATCAATAGTTTCTCAAATCTGTGATAATATTTTTCATGAATCGTAATAATTCAAGGTTGATCAGCAAGGATAGTGTAAATTTCTCTGCTAAATACATTGTACATGTATTGATAACATGAAACTTGTCACCTGTATTCATAGAGTCTTAGGGACCTAAATGAATCTACACGGTCCACTAGATTACGATAGTATAAACTTATTATTTTTACGTAGTAAGTCTTGGAAAAAAAAAAAACAAAATATATTATAGGAAAAAAGAAATTAGGTCCTTATGGCTCATAGTTTATGGAATTTATATGGTCAGATCATTGGGCAAGATGTGTATATTTAGAATGAAGAATAAACAAACAAGAAATATACAGCAATACCTAGTCGAGATTCCCATGGAATTATAATAAAAATAAATATCCTGTGTCCTTCTTTACATCATCCAAGTTTTCAATAAAGTTAAATAAAGACAGTTACAGTACCATATGTCTCTGAAAATAAAAATAAAGAATAATTTTCTTTTGGTCTGTATCACTTGTGCCCTTTTGCAGATGAGAGAGAGAGAGAGAGTAACAGAGAGATATAACGAACTTCATGTACACTTCGGACATTTTTTTTGTGCAATAAATGTTGAACTTTTGAAAAAATATTACTCTTGGTATATCACTCGATAGTCATGTGGCATCAAAAAGAGATTCTATTTTCATGACAATGAAAAAGTTTGTTGCTTAATCAGCAATGAAGTTTGTTTGAGTGCCAGATATGACTGTCGAAGATGGTTTTTTGTTTATTTACAATATTTACACATAGTTCTTCCTTTTATTACTGATGTCTGTCTATTCCTCGAGACGAATTCAAAGTAACAGTCCACTACGCGTGTTCTTAGACTACATTATTGATATGTGAATAATTTTTGAAACTGACCCAATTTGTTCATGTGTTTTTACGCGTTATCATACATGTTTTTCACACATATATAGTGTATATTTAACTTAGAAAATTTCATACATGAAGAGGATATTAGTAATCGTATAATAGATAGTAGCTTGTTATGCATTTCATTTAAGTAATTTTTTTTGAAAATTATTCTTTACAGGCCTGTTAGTTGATTTCAATTTCTACATAATATATTTAGGATTCATTAAGGATGCATGTGTAGATATACAGATACATAATTTATTTAGCAGATGGTACTATAAAAAGAAGAGAAATATTTATAATATTTTTTGCTTGTTCATACATTTGTGTATATACTTAAACATGTACATATGTATTGCATGTGTAGTATTTATTTAGTAAACAAAATGACAAATCAGTAATAAATGTAAGCTATTATATGCTTTAACTTCAATTTCTAACGATCATATTTTGATGTCATATCATAATAATGTCCGTAAGGTGTACCATATGTTTGAGATTTTCATATTCTATCTTTTTCCACTTTGAATATATTGCATTTGTACAAGGATAGAACTTCAATAAAGTTAATAAAGTTTAATGTGTAATCAATCTTTCATCATACTATATTACTATTTTATTATCTAATATTTTATACATGTGCCTACATGAAATAATAAATGCAAAATGTGTATTATACGTCTTATGATGTTGTGGTACTTGTTTCATTCAGAAAATTCTCATTGTGAGCATTTGCAAATAAAGAATCACTCTATAAGTATGTAACAGCGTATTGTTTGAATATAACACTTGTTTTTTGGGTGGGTAGTTTCAGTCCAACGGATCACAAATTGGCAACATGCAGTGATGATGGAACAGTCAGAATTTGGGACTTTCTTCGATGTCATGAAGAACGAATTCTCAGGGGTATTATTATCTATTATATAACATTGGAAAAGTATTTTTATTTATTTTTTATTTATTACTCATAGCTTCAGCAAGTAACTAATGCATCAGTATTGGTACTAAATTGTAATAAATTTGAAATTCATCTAATTATTGTTTAGGTCATGGAGCTGATGTGAAGTGTGTGCACTGGCATCCACAAAAAAGTCTAGTCATCTCTGGAAGCAAAGACAATCAGCAACCAGTGAAATTATGGGATCCAAAAACTGGTCAGTCTCTTGCAACGTTACATGCACATAAGTCGACAGTTATGGATGTTAAATGGAACGAAAATGGAAATTGGCTAGTAACCGCATCACGGGACCATTTGCTCAAGTTGTTCGATCTTCGAAATTTAAGTCAAGAAGTTCAAACATTTCGTGGTCACAAAAAAGAAGCTTCCAGCGTCGCATGGCATCCAAGCCACGAGGGTCTATTTTGTAGCGGTGGTAGTGACGGAGCTATTTTATTCTGGCACGTTGGGTATGCTTCACCAATTTTCTCTTTCCTTTTGTAATAGTATTTTTGACACGTTTATTCATGTTATAATTGCTTTCTAGAGCTGACAAGGAAGTGGGTGCGATCGAACAAGCTCACGACAGTATAGTCTGGACGTTAGCTTGGCATCCGTTGGGACATATTTTGTGTTCCGGTAGCAACGATCACACTTCAAAGTTTTGGACACGGAACAGACCTGGTGATTTAATGAGGGACAAGTATAATCTCAACACCTTGCCAGCAGGATCGGCTGGTGTCGATGACCATGAAATTGGTACACAATAATAAGAATATTGTTATTAGTATTGCTTAGTAGTTGCTCCATAAATTGTATCTCCATTAGAGTAAATTTTTCTATTTGCACGAATGAAACGGCGGGTAGAATTTATGTAATAATTTAATGTTCAGGAAATTGGACTTGTAATNGCCAGCAGGATCGGCTGGTGTCGATGACCATGAAATTGGTACACAATAATAAGAATATTGTTATTAGTATTGCTTAGTAGTTGCTCCATAAATTGTATCTCCATTAGAGTAAATTTTTCTATTTGCACTGAATGAAACGGCGGGTAGAATTTATGTAATAATTTAATGTTCAGGAAATTGGACTTGTACTATTGCTTTGGCTATTTTACAGCTGATGAAGCAGCTGTAATACCTGGCATGGGACCAGAAGACAGAATCAATGCCGATGGCGAACCAGAAGATAAAAGCGGTGGTATTCCTGGTTTGGACTTGGATCATGCAGTCGATGAAGGAAAGAAATTTGCTAATAAGAAAGTGCCGTATAGCAAACCGATCCCAAGGAATTTCCAAGCTCAATGGAACGAGATGGAGGCTGAAGATATGGAGCAGGTAGAAGCTTTAAATGCATTTGTGAATCAATTGATTGAAACCACGCCAGGAGCAGTACCGTTGAATGAAGTGACGCCTAATGGTATTATACTATACGGAAAAATGATTCCCGTCGAATGTAAGTATTTCTTAGTGTTAATAAAAACATTGGGTATGGTAATTTCAAATGAAATTGCAAAACTATCTCGTTGCTAATGTTGCAGCTGGCTCGAAGTTAGCAGAAGCAATCAGCAAAGGGAACGACGCCATAAATAAACTAGTATTCTCTGGAGAAATAGAGGAGTTGCGCGACGTTGTGGGCTCACCGGATAACATGGACGATTCTGAAGAATATTTGCAAGACGACGGCGAGATCGATTATTCCAAAGTTCCCGATATCGAGCTTCCTCCGCCTTTGCCCAGTTCTAAGTTTGCACAGAATCCCGAGCTGCTGAAAGCGCTGAATCGCGGTGGGAAGCGAAAGTTTGATCAACTGATCGGCTGGAGCGACGGTGGAGCCAGTGATCGAACGTCGAAGATTCACCAACCGGTCTTTGGCGGAGTGATGACGGAGGACTCGCAATCGAGCGACACCGACTTGAGGTATACCGGAACGAAATCGAATCAAAACTCCAACGAGAGCAACTCTTTTCACAGTGGACACGACGAAGATCTCAGGAAGCTTCCTCATGGTGAAAACAGCCGAAATGCGAATCGCGACGAGGACTTGCGGTTTAACATATCCAGCGGGCCGGGAAGGCCTAGTTCGCGTTCCGATTACGACGTAAGAAGCAGTTACGCGGACAAGGATTTTAGAAGTTCGCACGGATTTTCCTTGAAGAAGCCTTTGGACAACGACATTTACGAGGACCGGGATCGGGATGGTAACTCGCGGTGGGACGACGAGAAGTCGATGAACGATGGCTCCAGAAAAGGAGACAGTGGTTTCTCAGGGAACTTTGACAAACGCGACAACATGCCGTTGGGCATAGTCTCCGGCATAAGTAACAGCATACCTCATTTAGGCAACAGCATATCCCACATGTCGAGCCACCACAATATGCAGAATATTAATCCCAACATGACCCCCCCGATCCCAAGCTTAGTGCCACATCCAAACATGTCTCAGCATCCTATGCAGAATAAACCGTTACATCCTGGTATGCAAGGAATTGACGCTCCCATGCATATGATGCACCATCCTAACATGCATCCCGGCTTTGGCCCTAACGGACCGCCACCTGGCAACTTCGGCCCTAACTTTAGACCGCCGAATGGCAATTTCGGGCCGAATCAACATTTCAGACCGAGCCCGTTGCCACCGTTCGGACCAAACCAAGGACCATTCGGTAACAACTTTCAAGGCCTGCCGAATTTCCGCGGGCCAAATTCCGGCCCGCCGAACTTCGATCGGCCGGGTTTCGGGCCTGGTTTCCGTGGTCAAAACCCCGGCCAGAATCCGCCGAATAACTTCAATTCGAATTTTGGTAATTTCGGGAATAAACTTGGCCCTAATCGCGGTATGAATCGAGGCCCCAACGACAATAACATGGGAAGAATGGGAAGAAGCGGGTATAACAACCGCGGCAGGGGACGCGACGGCGATCAACCACGAGGGATTCGAGGAAGAGATAATTATTAAGAAGTAATTATCATCGGAACGAAAATGTTTGTATGTTATGTGTACGTTAACATACTGCCGTTCGTCCATGCCAGTTCTACTCGTGCTGGATTGTACAGTTGATCGATAAAAAAATTCCACGTAGGAGTATACGACGGGGTGGTATCCTGTGAAAGCATCGCGAGTGTAAAATAACGATCCGGAAACGTGTCGCGAAACCACGTGTTGCGAGCCATTTTATACTCAGCCAGTTTGAAGGAGAACATTCGAATATAGCGTGCTTGGATGAAAGTATATTTTCTTTTTTCCGATGGGAGTTTATTTGGTGAGAGAACGTCCGTTCCCCATCTCCTCCTCCATCCCCTCTCCCCTCTCTCCCTGCAGAAAAAGCGACTGATTATCGATACTACAAATGGCTAGATTTCTAAATAATGCGAATGAATTCGTGTCGGATGTAACTGCGACCTCTCTTATCCTCGGCTTGTGATACGCGTATAGTATTCAAGCGTGGCGAATCTGCGTGAAAGTCGCGGAAATTGTAATATATATAAAATATAATCAATAATACACCGATGTAATCCCGATTTAAAAGGGAAGGAAGAAAAAAAAAAGAGAAAAAGCAAAATGGACTTTAAAAAAAAGGAAAAAAACAACTGTTCACAAGCTGCCTTGCGAAAGAATTTTTCTTGTTCCGAGAGATTTCGAGAATTGAGCGCGCCGGAGTAGAATAGAGAGAAGCATGTGGAGCATGTTGAACGTTTCATAATTGTTGCTGGTCGTCGAGAGAACTGTGAACCAGAACAGTTTACCTATCAATTATTAATAAAAATGAACTAAGATGCAAAAATTCGTTTGAAACACTGTGTCCCAGATTTGATTTGTAGATTTATTTGGCATAGGTTTAATTTAAATATATATATATATATATATATATACATATATACATATATACATATATACATATACATATATACATATATATATATACATATATACATACATACATATATATACATATATATATACATATATATATACATACATACATATATACATATATATATACATATATACATATATATACATATATACATATATATATATACATATATACATACATANACAATTTTTCATCGTTATTGATTGCAATGTACATTAGATTGTTAGAAAAATGAGTGTATTAGTTGAGAAAAAATCAAAGTGAATCCATGACTTTGTGAATTTTTTCTTGGTAAGTTGGTCATATTTTATCAATATTTCTTCAAGCTAGCTTTTAGAAACTTAAAGTATGTGTGTATACTATTAAACGTGTGTATACTATTACGAGCCACTACAGGTGTTGATGTTTCGGAGAACTTGATGAGTGACTACGTCTGACCAGTGAGCGAAATCGAAATGGAAACGATAAAATTTCTTCACGCACGTCTATAAATTATCTACGATCGAATAATTCGCAGAAATTCGACCCGCTAGATTTCTCCTCGAATGATGCGTACACGCAATAGAGAAAATCATAGAAGTAATTCCAAAGGAAGTCACGGAGTTTCAATAAACTGAGAATTTATTATCGGAGGAATTATGCTCTTGATACCAAAAATAATAAGTAGGAATATTACTTAACTGAATAGAAATCTAAATATACAGAAATAATTCTTTCGATAAATGAAGATGAAGAACAAGTTCGAAACAAGCTAAATTTATTTTTTTTTTTTTTTACATGAAATATCGAATTCTCTATATGTGTATATCGACTACAATCTAAATTTTTTTTTTTTTTTTTTTACATGAAATATCGAATTCTCTATATGTGTATATCGACTACTTTCCTCTCAATTTTTATTCGTAATCTAACCCGACATTGATTTCCACGAAAATTTCACCGTTGAATCGTTAATCAGCGACGATCGATTAACGATTTCTTAGTGTAAATTGGCTCTGATTAACGACAATCAATGACAATTTATCAACAGCTTAGCGTAGCTTACGGTCGTTTGCTCCGCGTCGGTGAACTTCGAGATGAAAAAAAAAAGACGGAGAGCAGAAAAATCGAGACGAAGAGGGAGATAGGAGAAGTCACGCCTTGATCGTCAATCTCGATGCAATCCACGATTTTCGTGTCCCCGGGCCACGACACACACGGGGTTAAAAGGTCCTTTCTCTCTCTCTTTCTCTTTCTGGTTCGACCAGCACAATTCCAGAACCGGTGATCGAATCGAATGATCGATCCGGTCGCCTGTTCCTTTCGCTTTCGATTTTGTTTTGGTTGATTGGGTGTCGGTTTTGGCTGGCCAAAGACTGGTCCGTCCGGTTGTGTAATCGGAAGAACCGGGAAGTTCTGTCTTTCCGTGAAACGTCTGCACAATGAGTCGGCGAATACCTCTCGCCCACTTTCACCATGCACGCACGCACGCACGCAAGCACGCCCTCTCATGACGCGCGCGCGGTCACCTTTGAAATTCGCTCGAGAAAAATTCGCTGCGGAAATTCCGATCTCTCGACTCGCCATTGAAAGAGAAACCTACCATTTGTGGAATGGTCTCTTTGTGAGGTATATAAACGTGGAAGGTCGTAATTGAAGAAATTTGAAGAATGGACAAAGTCGAGATGTGTGAGACATTTTTTGCAAGGTCGCTGATGCTGCGGTTTCAAGGACAGGTGAGATTGATGCATACGAGAAGCGACGTTCTTCTTTCTTCTCACTGTCAAGTAGTATTGTGAAATTGTATTATGTTTGTGTCGTCTGTCGACGAAAATTTAAGGTCCTTTCTAATAGAAAGTTAGTAATAAAATGAAATGAAATTAAAAGTTCTGAAATTAAACAATGTAAAATGTAAATTTTTATGGCTCCCAATGTGACGAAATAAGATTTGAATGAAACTTTGATCGTTCTGTATTAATAAAATAAAATTGTATACTTAAATAATAAAGCAACGAGTAGTTTATTTCTAAAAATGTAACTCGAATATAAATTTGTATAATAATATGAATTGAATATATTGCAATAATAATTTATAATATAATTGAACGTATTACAATAATTTATAAGCATATATAAATTACGTACGAAAAGCATTATACTTGGGATATTTTATATATATTTTCATATTATATGCATTCTGTGCAAAATTTTATATGTTTCCACAAAGACTAATTAATTTTATTAATTTTATTATTAAAATAAAATAGATATTTGTAGATCCAGATACTTGGGATATTTTATATATATTTTCATATTATATGCATTCTGTGCAAAATTTTATATGTTTCCACAAAGACTAATTAATTTTATTAATTTTATTATTAAAATAAAATAGATATTTGTAGATCCAGCAATCCTTGGCATAGAGCTATTAAAGTTTCTTCCAAAATAATTTATGCATGAAAAATCATCCAGATGGTGTTCTTCAAATGCTAAATTTATGTTTCTAGCAACTTTCGCGGCAATCTAAGTTTTGTACAAATCCTTGGCATAGAGCTATTAAAGTTTCTTCCAAAATAATTTATGCATGAAAAATCATCCAGATGGTGTTCTTCAAATGCTAAATTTATGTTTCTAGCAACTTTCGCGGCAATCTAAGTTTTGTACGATTATTCATGAGGATCGATAAGGAAGTTTTGACGTCTCTATTACGTGTTACTTTAACGTTGAATATATTACGCATAACCTGTAGTAAATTTCT
>NIPQ01091603.1:2139-22150 GCA_002806875.1 Lepidotrigona ventralis hoosana
TTTTTTTGTTTTTTTTTTTTTTTTTTTTTTTTTTTTTTTTTTTTTTTTTTTTTTTCTTGTTTGCGGAGTCGAAGAGACTGGTGAATTTCGAACTGAATGCCTCGAGGAATGCGGCTTTCTTCCGTTGGAATGGATCGATCTGTTTGCTGGACGACACTTTGCGAGGGATTTCTCAAGCTTCACTGTCTCTAGCCTCTAGCGCGACGAATTAACGTGTTAACTTGGAGCCTCATCGAGAAATCTCGTCACCCTCTACGACGACAGACTATGTCATCGTGTTGCGTAAATTTCAATATCGCCGGAAGATAGCCTAGTGCAATTTTTAGAAGCGAATCAATCAGTAACCGATGGTTATATACTCGAAAACTGTGTGTAAACGAGAATAAATGACGGGCGAGATTCTCCATTAAGCGAGCAGCAGAAGTTCCATGTTTACACGTCTGTCGCCTGCTCGATGGACAATCTGTTGGGAAGTATCGATTTGAAATTCGTGCTGCCTGTAATCATTCCGATGATCGTTTAACAGGCAGCTCTGCATTCTTATGTAACTAGTAAGTTTTGAAATACCCAAAGATCATTGTTTCCTGCTGTGTGAAAACATTCGTTACATGTTATCATCCTCTTGCTCTTGTCTTGATCGAGATGCAATTTTAAAAAAAAGAGAGAGAGAGAGAGAGAGAGAGAGAAATGGTTGGAAGCCACTGGTTATTGCCTCGTGCTTGTGGAGTACAAGTCCTTCCTATATGCACATCCACCAACGTAGCTCCGTATTGATTTTACGGCGAGCTCGTGCTGTCTCTCTCTACTCCACGGCTTCTGCACGTACGTGCGTTTCCTCTCTCACTCACGCCTACTTCTTGTCTCTCCTCTGTTCTCTCTCTTGCCGCCCTTCAGCTCGAAACTAAACATTTTCGCAAGAATCTATTTCGCACGTTCTCTTTCTTTTTTCCTTGTTTTTCTCTGCGCGAAAGAAACGTAAGCCGCTTAGGGGCACGAGCGTTGATTATTTCGCGTCGGATAAAGTAGACTGGAATTAGCCATCCTCCAGTGGCTTCCCTTTCCTTCCCTTACCCCCAGCGGGAAATTCGAATTGCGCGTGTGTGTTCTGTCTGTTCTTCTTTTGAAAGAAAGGAAGCGATTTGCGCTTGGCACGTCGTAGATCTTCAATGAAATGGAGATGAAAGATACAATTTCTTGAAATTGAAACGGGAAGGAGAACACATTGTAAACTACAACGATTGGTGAAACATCAAAGTGAAACGATACAGAGAGCTTACTGGCTAATAGGAATTACGTTTGATTATGTTTAGCAGATCTATGCAAGGAGGAACAAACGCTACAATGAGGGAGGTGGAAGCAGCGAGGAAGAGAGCAAACCGGACACATCCCTGCAGGGCCACAGATTACCATCTTCTTATCGGGGAACTTGGCCCATCAGAAGAGACGTATGGGCCAATCAACAAATGGGCTTTCCCACTCAACAGAGCACATCAACTACTGTACATAATGTAAGCTGCCCCTCCTTCGTGAAGCAGTAGTTTCTTACTTTGAGGATACATACAACGAGCCATTCCAGCCGAGCTGAATTCACCTGAATATCTTTGCTTAATCGCGCGGATATTTTAAACAAAAAAATTAAATACACGTACACTCGGAGCACAAAGATATGTAAATACCTGCGCGATCTGTGCACAATCGCGGGTTCAACGAGCAGGACGGTATTAATAAATACGTAACCTCGTCATAAAGACGAAAGCTGAAACAGGGAGCAATGACCTGTGAAAAAGAAGTTTGACTCATCGCACCATTACCATTATTACACAAGGGATTTACCAAGCTAAAGTTGCAACGAGCAATGCGATAAGAAAGTTTTTACCACTAGATAGAAATTTTGTCGTTTCGAATGCATGGTTATTTTTACGATTTTTAATATTTAAAAAAGAAGATTGAATTTAAAACAAATTTCTTAAACTTTCCTGGAAATAGTAAAGTGAAAACATTTTCATCGCTAAAAGACAAAAGAAATAATTTTGTAAAACTTTCTGATCAAGAGAGAGAGAGAGAGAGAGAGAGAGAGTTTCAACAAGAAACAAAGTGTTCTGCTTGATGATAGTAGAACGACACTAATTAAGCCATCCTTTTTTCCGCAGGACGTAGCCAGCGTGATGAGCTTCTCCTCGAATTCGGGCGGGGCTCTCGGCTGTTCCACGGAAATGCAAGGCGACCGAAGGCTGGGAGCGAAGGTAGACGTGGTGTACAATCTGTTGGGGATGCTCGGTAGCACAGAAGGCCGTGAGGACATGAGCGCGACGCTGCTGTCGATGAGCAGTTCGATAGACAATTGCCTGATAATGAGGCAGTCGGGATGCTTGCCGCTGTTGGTGCAGCTGATCCACGCACCGGGACAGGATCCGGAAACGAGGGAGAAAGCATCCCGTGCATTGCACAATATAGTGTACGCGAAGAGCGACGAGAGGGCTGGACGTCGAGAGGCGAGGGTTCTCCGGTTCCTCGAGCAGTTGCGGGACTACTGTCAAGCTCTGAGGACGTCTCTGGAAACGGGGCAAGTGCCCGACGATTTGGAAAGGCATCCCGGCCCGACGATAGCCGCGTTGATGAAGCTTTCGTTCGACGAGGCTCATCGTCACGCCATGTGTCAACTTGGCGGGCTTCACGCGGTCGCGGAGCTGATCGAGATGGATCACATGGCCCACGGGAGCGAGTGCGACGATCAGAACTGCATCACGTTGCGCAGGTATGCCGGCATGGCCTTGACGAACCTGACGTTCGGCGATGGGAACAACAAAGCGTTGCTCTGCTCCTTCCGGGAGTTCATGAAGGCCCTGGTCTCGCAGTTGAGGAGCCCGAGCGACGACCTCAGACAGGTGACGGCGTCTGTACTGAGGAATCTGTCGTGGCGGGCTGACACTAGCAGCAAGCAGACCTTGAGGGAGGTAGGGGCGGTGACCGGTTTGATGAAGGCAGCGATGGAGGGCAGGAAAGAATCAACGCTCAAGTCGATACTCTCGGCGCTTTGGAACTTGTCGGCGCACTGCAGCACCAACAAAGTAGACATTTGCGCCGTGGACGGTGCGCTGGCGTTCCTCGTGGACATGTTGAGCTACAAGGCGCCGTCTAAAACCTTGGCCATCGTGGAGAACGCCGGTGGCATCTTGAGAAACGTGTCCAGCCACATTGCCGTCAGGGAGGACTATCGAACCATCGTGAGAGAGAGAGGATGTTTGCAAGTGTTGCTGCAGCAACTGCGATCGCCTAGTTTAACCGTTGTCAGCAACGCTTGCGGAGCTTTGTGGAATCTCTCTGCCCGGTGTCCGCAAGATCAGCGCCTGCTCTGGGACCTGGGTGCCGTTCCAATGCTTCGCAGTTTAATTCACTCCAAGCACAAAATGATCTCGATGGGTTCGAGCGCGGCGTTGAAGAATTTACTGAGCGCCAGGCCAGGCTGTAACAATCTCGTCCAGCTGGATTCGACGGCGCGCGGCCTCGGCCTTCCGACGCTACCAACTTTGGTCGCCCGCCGACAGAGAGCCCTGGAGCAAGAAATCGATCAAAACTTGGCGGAAACGTGCGACAACATCGAGCCGAGCACCTCGCCGACCAACAAGGACGACAAGTTCTCGTTCAAGGTGGAGCACAGCTTCTTAGGGATCAACGCGACGCGTACTTTACGCTCTTATCATCAGCTGCACGGCAATCATCAGCCTGGCGGGTCGAACGTGAAGTGCAACGGAGTGGCCAGAAGCGAGAGTCGAGACTCGATGCGCTCCGTCACAAGCACCCACTCCGACACCATGTTCGAAAGAGTGAATCGACACGTGTTGAACGGTCTGTCGCCTACCGACGTTCAAATGAAACAGCAGTCCTCGTCGTTGCACGCCGCGGTTGGTTTCGACAGCGGCATGTTGTTGCCCGGCGGCGACGTTCACTCGACGAAGACCTCGTCGGAGAAGAAGTACACGTTGCGATACAAGAACGCCATTCCGGATCGTTTGAAGTCGTCGGACGGTTTCGCCAGCGATCTTCGATGCACCAACTCCACCATATCATGGTCCTCGGCGCCGGATCAAGAGTCCGCCTGTTCGCAGAACTTGTTGCACTCTTCGGTGGAGGACAACTTGCCGCAGAGCATCGTCGCGTCCTCGCTGAAGACCGGCGGCAGCCAGTCGAGCCTCTCCGAGGAAACGGAGCTGAACGGCCGCGCAAAAGCCGCGGAGTACGTGACTGCGAAGATAGAGACCACCTCGGCCTCGTTCGCGATGGTCTCCGACGACAGCTCTCCGATTTTGAAGGAAAGTAGCATTAGCTACGGGAAGGCCGTAGTCTACGACAAGGCCAGCGTTCTGCACCAGCACAATTCGTTGAACACTATTCAACAGGCCGCCGGCATCTCGCCGACCATCGCACACCGGACAGAGGGGAATTTGTTCAGCGATTACGCCGAGACGGATCTGGATCAACCGACCGACTACAGCCTTCGCTACGCCGAACGAAGCCTCGATGACGAAGAGAAACCACATTCACATTACTTCACCAGCAACGATCAAGAGCTCATTCACGAGGATACGGTGAAAACTTATTGCACGGAAGGCACGCCGCACGCTGGCACCTCTTTGAATTCGTCCAGAGCGGCATCGGCGTCCGATTTGCAAGAGGACAGTCGACAGAGGAGCTTGTTGAAGAGGATTCAAGAACAGGGGAAATTACAGGACAAGAAGCAACTGACACTGGATTGTGTGAACGTTCGGTCGAACGACAAGGTGGGCGGTCACGCGTTGCGTTACTTCGAGACGAATGTCAAGGATAGTAATAACGTCGAGGAGGATGATCACGCTTCTGTGAAAAATCCATTGAGGTTTGTTGTCGTGCACTCTCCCGTACAATTAGGCTAGTAAAATTAATCGAAACGATTAAATTGAATTTAATTGGAAAAGAAAAACAACAACCAGATATAAATAAATTCGATGAACATTGAATTTCGAAATATATGTTAATTCTTTCTTATTATTAATTACAATATAATTTTACAAAATTAATTTTACTTGTATAATTTTTAAAAAAAAATTTCATTCTCATTGCTGTTCGCCATAAAAAATTTATTATTTCTATATGTTATTTTTATTAACACTAGAACTACCACACCAGTCGTTTTGACTGGTCTGACAACTTTATTTTAAAATTCCTACTTCATGTTACATTTTTTCTTCGCAATGATGTAATGACTTTTGCAGCGACAGCTAAAGGATTAATATAATGAACTTTAATTTTGTTTTATTCATTTAAAATAAAAGTAATTTTGTATCTGGGCTACTTATGCCAGTACCAATCATTTTCACTTCGGTTTTGGTAGAGATAGCTACGTCTCAACTATGTCGGTAGTTCTAGTGTTAATTTATATTGATATATTTTTTTAAAATTGATGTAAATCGTTACAACGAAACTGGTTTGTGTTTCATTCACAGCTTGAGAACGACATTGACACAAGTGCCATCGAGCAACTTGCAGTACGACGACAGTGACAATGTAGCGTCCAATTCTACAAAAAACAAGCCAGGNGTAAATTAATCGCTAAAAAAAAATAAAAAAAAAAAAAGGCACTACGGAGACGTAGACACAGAACGATGAAATGTTTTTGTTGATCGTTTAATGTTTTAAAACGTGTGTGTTTCACGTGTGTTTTATCATAGATATGCAAAAAAAGTACGACACTCACGACCATAAATTCGATAAAAATTATCCCAGCAACGGAGTGAATTCGTACGTGGCCAATGCATTGAAAGCTTCCAGTGACTCAGGATGTAAGGAATTTGAACTAAAAGGAGATACCCGTAACATGCCTTATATATTAAACATAAACAACTCTTCCGAATGTTTAGATCAAGTCAGTGATGGCGATGAGGACGACGAAGATCTGCTTACAGCTTGTATTAACATTGGAATGCAAAACAATAGGTAAATATATATATATATATATACATATATATATACATATATATATACATATATATACATANGGTAAATATATATATATATATATATACATATATATATACATATATATATACATATATATATATACATATATATATACATATATATATATACATATATATATACATATATATACATATATATATACATATATACATATATATACATATATATACATATATATATATACATATATATATACATATACATATATATATATATATATATATATGTATCGATTCGATTCGATTCGATACAAATTTACTTCTACAGTTGTTGATATTTATTTGACGAAATATAAATAATCGCGTGTCTCTTTCTAGGCACAGGCATTCGTTTATAGGTAATAATTTCGAAAAAGTCACGCGAAATGAAAGCAACCTTGCCAGATATCAAACGAGCGTCGCATTGGATCAAATGGAATGTAATTCGTCGATCGATTCTACTATGAACAGCCTTGATACGAAACGATCGGGATCCGAAGAAATGATAAATCCGGACATTTGCACGGATAACGATAATTCATCGGGCGTGAACATCGTGTCAGATTACGATCAAAGTCCGGACAAATTTATGCAAAAGGTAGTGACGAATCTTTTTTTGCACTTGTCACTTGTTGTAGCAAGCAATTACAATGGACGAACGTTTGCTTGATTTCCAGGTGGTGGACACTAGAGTGACACTTCCAATGCAACAATCGAATCGAGATTTGCCGAATGTGTTGGACAAAGTGAGAAATACGGAACACGATCCGATATTAGGCGACGATAGTCTGTACTTGAGGAACAGCCCGATACTACACGAAACGGTGGTGTTCAACACGGAGCCTACTCAGCAACAATACTTGTCGAGTATCGATGCCCAGTCGAACGAGGACATGTCGTCTTTGATTCACAACGATCTGATCGACAACGATCAAAACATGGACGACGATTGCGTGGTGAAATGGGGAGAAGATGACAGGACGTCGGAGAACTCGATGGGAGGAGTCAAGCCGGCCGAGAGTTCGCCGATGCAACAATCATACGCCAAAGACTCGGAGAGCAGCGAATCGATCGATTCCGTGGAACAGTCTGAACACGCGCTTCTGGAACTCTGCATACAGCCTGGCTTGACGAAGGCCATGGACGATATTCAGCTAACTAATGCCAGACGAGTCGACGATGAGTTCGGAGAGCGACAGATCGGTAGTTCGAACGACGGCAAACGAGCGTACAACGACACGTGCGAGGTGGACGGCGTTATTAGGAAAGAGGAAGTCGAGTCGAAGTACAAGCAGAAGTCGGCAGACTCGACGAAACACGTGGAGAAGGAGGACGTGTACCGGCGTCAAAGAGACCCGGACGCGATGATCGCCTCGTTGGATCGATTGACCGCGACTCTCGTGCAACAGACGGAAGCGATTCGCGAACGAGATTCGAGCACGATGAAACAGAGCATACTGAGTGACACGTGGAACGAGGACTCTCCGAACGACGTCTCTTTCCCAAGTATCAGTATCAGCGCGCCGATTATCGCCTCGTTCAAGAGCGACGTGCCAGAGGAGCCGGGGACGATCACCATCTCGGAGTGTTACGAAACAGCGAGCAGCGAAAGCGGCCACATGACCAGCTCGAAGATCATTCAAAGGGAGGCGATCAAACTGGCCGAGGCGGTGGACGCTGAGATACGCGCGAACAGGCAGAACGAGCTGGACGCGACTAGCATAACGTCCATGGATCTAGAAGCGATCAAGCCTCCATCCTCGATGGGAAGCTTGCTGTCGTTGACAGCCAGCTACGCGGGCTCCGGCGACTGCAGCGAGTCGTTCGTCAACCGAGACAGGTGCAATTCCGCGTCGTTGCCTCCGGCTCAGCTGAAGAATCAGGTGTCATCGTCGGAGTCTCGGAGCTGCCGCAAGAAATCCCTGCCTCTGGGCGTCGTGGCTAAGAGGGCTCTGAGCCAAGCTCAGAGCCACGCTGGCAGCTTGGAGAATTTGTTGAACGAGTGTACCGGCTCGCACTTGGAAAGCGTGAAACCACCGTCGATGATGGACGAACTGCCGGACGTCGGCGACATGGAGAACAGCATGCTGAGCGTGGCGAGCATCACGTCAGAAGTGGCGGACTCCTCCAAGTATCAGGACACGCAGAATTTGAGCGGAAGCGACGCCGTCTTCGACTTGCTGAAACCTGTCGCCAACGTGTTGTCCATCACGTGCATGCGTTACGCCGAGGCTATGAGAGACAACAACAGCGCGAACAACAGTATGAGCGAATGCCTGGAGAACATCAATCCGCCCTCGTTGTTCAACGAGGTGTGCGAGATGGACGAGTCGACGATGGAACAAGCCACCGAGACGATATGCAGTGACACGTTGTGCATCGACGCTGAACTACACACCGAGGAAGCTCCTCCTCCGCATCCTGTCTTCACGACGATAGACAGAATCGACGAGGCAGGCGACACCGACGAGGCAATTACTCCGATCTCGTCCGAGTACTGCGTCACTAGCTCGGCGGAGTCCACGCCGAGGAAACGATTGCACAGAAATCTAACGCCGAAGCAGAAGAGAACCATGGCGAAGGAAAGATACAAGACGTACACCATAGCTGCGGAGCTCGACGAGAAGAAGGGAGAGGAACAACGTAGAGAGAACAACAACGTCGTGGAGGAGAAGATCGCGCGAGGGAAGATCTCGCCTTTCTCCAAGCTAACGCCTAAACAACGTAGACAGGAAGACCGAGCCAGATTCCAAACACAGGTGTTGGAAAATCCCTTCCCCGATGTGAATCACGATCGAAGTAATCGACAGGATGTTGTGAACGTTGCCTGCGAGCAAGAGGATGCGGCGGAGAAGCCGGCCGGAACGATGTCGTCGTCCCCGGTGAAATCTGCCATTCCCACGTTGACAAAATTGTCCGCGTGCAAAACGTTGATCAAGAAACGCGCCGAGCAGAAGAAGAACAGGGACAGGTATCGCACGAGAACGTTGAACGACTCGGAACGGATATTCGGAGATTCGGATGGCAATTGCGCGGCGGACACGACATCGCGCAACATCCAGTCGGATGAAATTCAAACGATGCTGGAGCAGAATGCGACCATCGTGTTGAACACGTTGAACGAATCGAACAAGGCGAGCGAAACCGGCGAGGACGGGTTGCTCGACTGCGAGACCATTAGCTTAGTCTCGAACGAGTCAGAGTCAGAACGGAACTTACGAATGCGGTTCGTCAACGGTGTTTCCAAAAAGCTGATAGGCTCGTGCGCTCAGCAGACGAACGGTGTGCAAGAAGCAGAGGCAGACGTCCACAAGGAGACGTCCAGAGAGATCGAGGAGGACGAGGAGGACGTCAGGTACAACAACGACAACGTGGAAACTGAGAGCGAGGACGAGTCGAATAACACCGAAGGGGCGCCGCCCAGAGAAACGAAAAGGCCGCGAATAATCAAGCCAGGAATGGTGAGGGATGCCAGCAACGATTCCAACGCCACGGACAAGTCAGACCCGGAGAGTCCAAAGGCTATTCGAGGCCGAAGGAAAGCCCTCTACTCGAACCCGATTACGCGAAAGCCGACGCCACAGTCGTCGCCGTTGAAACAGGTGAATCCGGTCAGTGGGATACCTATAGGTCGTAGCAACACCTCGCCCATCGTCAGAGCAACCAGAGCTACCACGCTCAGGCAAAGTAACAACAGCCCGAGCGTCGGAACGAAAGAGCCAGCAAAGTCAAACGCGAGCTTCAAGACGACGGATGACAAGAGGATGACGAAGATATCGAAAAGAGCGTCGGTCCCTCAGAAGGGATCGTCGTTGACCTTCACGAAAACGGTGAAAAGACACAGCACACCTCCCACCTGCACCTCCTCCTCCTCGAATTACCAGCAGACAGAGACAAAGACAGACGTGACGGTGGTGAAGCCATCGTTGGAACGACAAGGCACGTTCACCAAAGACGAGCCAGAAGTGGAGAACGCGCCCACCGTCGTGTCCTCGTCCTCATCGCCGATCAAAACGAAAATCGCAAAGCCGATCAGAGGCGCGACGTCCAAGGTTCATCCGACGACCGGCAAGCCGAAAATCTCGCCGAAGACTCACCAGGCGCACCAATCAAAATCATCGAAGGCCAATGCTCCTTCAGAGAAGATTCAGCCTTCGAAGGCGTCGCCGTTGCTCGTCGCTCCGAAGCGACTGCCCACGGGAAAAGTGGCGGCAACACCGAAAATATCGACGGCCAACAATCAGAACGCCGCGCAAGCGGAGAACGGCAAACTGTTTCGAAAGGTAGGTCCCCTCGGTCAGAGATCCAACAGCAACTCCAGCATCGTGTCCAATTCGTCGACGGGCATGCAGACGAGAAAGTTGGCGAAGGAAGCGACCAGTAAAATAGCAAGCCTGTGGAAGAAGGTGGAGGAGAGCAAGAACAGGCAACGTTTCGAGAAACCAGACACCAGGCAGTGGTTACAGCCAGGCAATTGTGCCAACGACGTGGACGCTCCTCCGTCTGCCGCGAGCGATCCACGTTTCAGATTGTTTCGCAGCTCGACGTTCGAAGGCATGCCCCAGGAGGTGCACGACGATCCCGAGTCGGCTCTGTACAAATCAAAGTTGAAGAGGCCGTTGGTGATGGGCGTGCAACCTAGTAGCAAAGTGAAATACAGAAACTCGTGCGACTTGAGCGGAATGAACGCGAACGACGCACCTTGCAAGATCCCTGTGAAAGCGTCTGGCGAGGCGTCCTCGCAGCAAAAGAGAGACGCCGTCGACCTGATGGCTGATGACACTTCGGTCGTCCTGCGAAAGTCACAGCACACAGTCGAGCCTTGCGCCACAGACGTGGTCGACACCACGAAACGAATATCACGCCTTGGTTCCTTCATAAGAGTGGACTCTGCGAACGCAGAGCCGGCTTCCGTTAATGGGACCGCTGTGCGCACACCCGCGTCCGCCATTGTGCCGCCCTTCAATTACAACCCGAAGCAAGATATACCTTCGCAGATAGCCAAAGTAACGCCGGACGAAACCGAAAGCAAATTCAAAGTGACGACCGATTGTCACAGCGACATAGTCACAGGTTCTACGAGAGTAACGACCGTATAGGGAGAGCCTGTTTCTACGAAGTAAACAGCTATTCCTTTCGTAGTATCGCTTTTCTGTTTCAGGCTAGTCATTGTACATTTGATTTTACTGCCGTGCGCAGTACACGTATTACACGAGTACTCGATAACTAAGTTAAAAAAAAAACGTCTCTTTCATACCTCATGCATCGTTTCAAGGACACGGAAAATCTTCATGGTCATCTCGTTAATTTTTACACACTGGAGACNTTTTTTTTTTTTTTTTTTTTTTTTTTTTTTTTTTTTTTTTTTTTTTTTTTTTTTTTTTTTCGTTCGTTGCATGTGCAGCTTTTATCATCTCCTCCCGAGTTTTTTAAAGAGGTATAATTAAAAAAATGTGACATAGCCGAAAATCCTGATATATCATTCCTATTCACTTTACGTGTTGTATATACATATATTGAGAAATTCCATGATTATACGATGAAAATTAAAAAAAAAAATCGGTAGTACGTAGCAGTGATTATTGCTCGATTATTTATTCAATTTTGTATATATTGAACGTCGATGAAGAATGTAGAAAGTTTAGTGATGTGTATTACGATACTCATGATGTATGGTCGCAGAAAGTGTATCGCTATACATCTTTGTAATAGAGAAATTCGCAAGAGACAAGATCTGTATTTTGTTCCCGTCGTTCCCGCTGATTTGTATTCTTTCAAAGCGAATACAAAGTCTAATTACTTTTTTAAAGACTGATAGAAACACGAACGATGAAGATTTGGACGCAACTTGGACATTTTCAGCGCAACAGAATGTTACGATATGGAAAGAGAAAAAACAAAAAAGAAAAAAGCAAAAAAACGGTAGTAATGTTTGTATCGATCGTAGCGGTCTAAAATAACGCTAAACTGGCATTACACGGTGGAGAGACAAAATTTTGTAAACCTTTACTTTTAAGTTTCTAGTCTATTTGAGAATCTACAATTAAAATAGCTTCTATTTTGGTCATATATGTATTACATAAAAAGAAAGAAAAATCAGATTTGCATGTAACAAGTGTCTACTGATTCGACTGTCACCCTTTCTAAAATACATGTAGGTACAATTAAGAGTGTGTACGGATCAATTATGTATTTATAGATGGGAAAGTTTAAGAGGCATTGGCATGACATTTAATAACTTTACTCTCGTACGTTCTCATCTTTTGTTTTGTTCGTTCGATTTTACTGAGAAATTTGCTATATACTTGAATTGTTAATACTTTAAGTTTTCTTCTATGTCGCGTCATCTTTCCTTCTACGTATGCTGGATCGATCTGAACTCTCATTAGAAGGAAACTGTTTGACACGACATAAAACAGATTTTTACTGTTCATTATTTACATGTTTATTACACGCATCTTGTACCCTGTTCCAGTTCGAGTTAATTAGATTTAACCCTTCCAACTTGGAACCATATCAGGGTAGCTTTACGTTTTTTTTTTTTTTTTTTTTTTNNNNATTTGGTCTGTACACCTTTTCAGGGTTCTTTTATTATTTTCATCTTTTACTTAGATCTTAAGTATAATTCGTCTTTTTGTTATATTGTATTTTAGATTCGGCAGAATACCTTAATAATTTGTATATTAATAACAATAAAATTTATAGCTACTAACATCTATTTTATTTCAGTCGTAGCAAAATATAACATTTTAAACTGTAATATATATATATATATATATATAAAATAATACACAGTATTATTCATAATTATAAAAATTTATTTATCATACAATGGACATTCATAAAGATTGATGGATTTGTCTTCAGATACTGATGCAATTATGTTATTCCTTTGTGGATTGTACTTTACAGCCCATACCTAGAAAAACAAAGTATCCAAATTTACAACAAAAATCTTATAATGGTATGATATAACATCTTACCTGATCGTTATGTTCGTTAAACGTATGTAAACATTGTCTTTGAGCTAGTTCCCACACTTTAACTGTATGATCCGAACTACTAGATGCAAATTGTTGACCATTTGGAGAAAAAGCAACGCCAAGTACCCATGAAGCATGACCTGACATAGTTCCTGCTACATTAGGATCTTTCCTAAATGAAAAAAAAAGGGAAAAAAGATAATCAGTCTTTTAATCATCATATCTTTAATTTATGTGAGTTCAATTACTTACATATCATACAATTTCATGTGTCCATCATCTGACGCAGTTAGAAATAACTGAGAATCTGGTGAAAAACAAAGTGACCTAATAGGCATTGCATGTCCTAAATCATTAAAAATTATACATATTAATGAATATAAATCGTTAAATATTAACAAAACAAATTTTTTATTACCTTCCAATGCACGCAACATCTTTCCATAAGTAACGTCAAAGATATTGATAATCCCATCAATTGCACCACTGACAATGTATTTACCATCGGGACTCTAAAATAAGTGATTATATGATGCAAAATTTTGTTATTTTCGAACGAGATTATATGATTGTAAATAATATCAAAGTACATACATAGGCAATGCTCAATATAAATTTCCCTCCAGTATCCAAAGTTTGTTCCTGTTTACCACTTTCCGTTCCGTACAAATGTATTTTACCAGAATGACTGCCAGATACAATGAACTTATCATCTGGAGAAAATACTACCGTCCAGATGTCTATGGGGCCTACTTCGATGCTTGACATTTTCTCTCCAGTCTCCAAATCCCATAATTTCAAGCTGGAGTCTAATGAGCTTGACGCGCATTCTAAAAGCACACCAGTGTTATATATTTCTATTTATATCTCTTACTCAAATGAATTCGCTTACTAATATATTTATTCAAATATGATATAAAAGAAATAGCATAAAGTTATAAATTCCTTACTGGAGCCATCTGAATTCACAGCAACTGATACTACGCCAAGCGAATGTCCAGTTAATTTATATTTTAATTGTAAACTTTTATCTTTTTGTTCCCAAACTTTAACAGCATCGTCGACTGAGCCTGTTACCAAATATTCCATTGTTTCATCCTTGTTAAACTGTATCGATTCACTGTCACACAAAGAAGAAAACTATACAGAAGATGTAAACAATAATGGAAAAAAGATATATTAATATTGATTAATTACCGTGAATCTTCATTATCCGGTTGCAATTCCCTCTTCTTCTTCAAACAGCCCCACGCACAGGTCCAAATGCTATCTTCGTGAGCATTTTCGGTCTTATTAAGTAACGAATACTGAAACAAATTTCAAATTCAGCTTTGCAACGACTCGCATATCGTAGACAACATAACCTTCATTTTAGTAATAATTATTGTATAATAATTTATGAATTCATTCATGTATCTTACCATTCTAGAAAACATGTACTATTTCCCAGATGTTATTTAAAATGATTTTGATCTAACACGAAATTGCTGTTAGTCAGAATTCGTCTCACCGTTCTACAAGTATGTATATATATTTATAAACACAAGCACATGTAACGTGATTATACGAGAGTTCCGCTACATGCGTGACTACAGATTACAGATCATAGCTAGATTCAGGTGAAGTGATATGCTTTCATGTTGAAAATGTTGTAAGAATTTTGTGAAACTGCATACAAGGTATAACATAGAATAGAAACGCATAAATAGAAATTATAGGTTAATTTTACTATCATATATTCTTTTTCATACATCATATTTACAATTGTAATTATAACCTCTTACAATTTATGTAAATGGCAAGATATTGAAGCTATCTTGTTTAAAGATATGATTTAATGATAAAATATGGAACATAAAATGTTGAAGATATTTAGATCTGGTAGAAAAGTGTATCACAAAACTGTGGTCCAAAAACGATCTTTTCTATCAGAAGCATATCAGTGTCAGGAGGTATGGAAATCTCGTCTCCAATCTCCACTGTTACAAAAATTTAAACCGGAGGATTTGTTTATAACATTGGACAGTCAATTTCTTGCTCATGGGAAAGTGAGCCCAGTGGACGTAGACATATTTGCCAATACTGTAAAAAGCAAGGAACAGATAGAAGAATTATTGAATATACTCGAGAGATTCAGAAAAAGTGCAGAGACAACAAATACTCTAGATTCGACACATCATGCTGTTATAAGGTATCTATTTGACAATGGCTGTACTCAAGAACTTATAAATGTCTTGCATAACAGACTTAAATACGGCATTTTCCCCGATTATGTGTGTTACAACATGCTGATGAATGAATACGTGAAGAAAGAAGATTACGCCAATGCTGCAAAAATTGCTGTTTTGCCTATGTTGCAAGAGGATACTGATCATTTGATAACTAATGCGTTGTCTGTATATGCTTGTCATAAATATTTAGAAAATCCAGATGCCTGGCAAAAGCCGCCAGAACCGGTAGAAGCTACTAAAGAGGAAATAAAAATACGTGTACGTTATCTTAGAAATCCATTCTTTGACGATCATTTTGATCTCATCGAACCACTTGATTTAGTTGGGAAAACATTGGCTTTTCAAGGAAGATTTATGAACAATGCATTAGGTAGAACTTGCCAGTTGAGAGGTTTAATATTGTATAAGAAATATCAAGATGTATCAGATTCGATAAAACAGTGGTTAAATGAAGTTGAAGGAGATGTTATTTACAGTGAAGTTTTTGACTTAATCGAAAAAGATAAAGAGAAAGTATTTAAAGAAGAAACAGCAGCAAACGAGTTTGAACGATTAATGTCAGAAGTCAAAATTATGTTAAAAGGAAAGACTTTGTGTAATGATAGTTTAATTGAAGCATTAAAAAATTATATTAAGTCTGCAGTTGAAAAGCTGAAACAGCAGCAAACGAGTTTGAACGATTAATGTCAGAAGTCAAAATTATGTTAAAAGGAAAGACTTTGTGTAATGATAGTTTAATTGAAGCATTAAAAAATTATATTAAGTCTGCAGTTGAAAAGCAACACGATATAGATGTAAACGAACAATTGCAGGTAATTGAAAATACAGTAAAAAGCAGAAAAAAAGATTTAATCGATTAAATTTACCATCTATTATTTTATCTTTTATTTTTGCTTAACATTTCAGAATACACGATATAGATGTAAACGAACAATTGCAGGTAATTGAAAATACAGTAAAAAGCAGAAAAAAAGATTTAATCGATTAAATTTACCATCTATTATTTTATCTTTTATTTTTGCTTAACATTTCAGAAATATGTTGAATGGGAAGAGAAGAGGAAATTAATATTAGACAAGCAAATAGAACTAATAAATCAAAACGCTAAAAAATTAGAAATACAAAAGTTAAAGGAAGAAATGAACAGACAAGAACGGTATTTAACTTTCTTTGAGAACGAAGAACAAATAGAACTAGAAATAGAGAAAATAGAAACAAAGGAAAAAGAAGAAATGGATAGAGTTCTTAAAATTTATGGTGCTGAAGCAAAATTGAAGAAATTAGAAGGAGAAATAGAATATGTACCACCCATGGTTTAAAAATATAAAATGAATAATTTTTGGCATATTTATAATTGTTGAATAAATGTATCTAGATAAAACTTTAATGAATCAAGTTTTTACAAAAGTTAAAGGGTCTACAGTGATAAGAAACAGTAAAAATACGTATCATGTTATTTATCTCTCATATTTTGTACATAATCACTCGATAGTATTTTCTTAAACGTTTACGTAGGTTTATAGCAGATATTTCCAAAGCCATTCATTTCTTAGAAAGTTAACTGTACAATTAAAGTTTATGCTAAAAAATTATTAGGCTCTGTAACAAATAACGTTCTGTTTGAGCGTTGATATTGAGTCCATTATGTCATATCTTGGCCCATTTGCAAGTAAGATTAGCATTACGTATACAACTTTGGACCAAGGCACACATTTAACAGTTACTCTTGAATAACTTGGAATAACTGTTAAAGACTGTTTTGCAGGCAGCAAAACAATGTATCAAATTTTGCATAATTATAAAATTTGGTCTTCGTAATCGTATTCGTTTATAAGGAATGTCCTGTAAATACAACGATATAATTTTTTACTTTGGTAAAAATTTATTTAATTAAAATTTTAGGTGATTCTTTTTTTAATACTACTAAAACTTTTACCTGGTCGTTGTTATTACAAATAATACCATAATATCACAGATTATGTAAAAATCACGAAGTTTTATTCTGTAACTGTGCCGTTAATTCCGCGGTTTCTTGTTTCATTTGTTTCAAATCAGCAGTTATCCTTTCCAAATTTGCTCCAACATTTTTTGTAGCTTCAGAATCAATCTAAAACGAGACGTATTAAAAATTATTCCAATTATATTGTTATATTCTAATATTTTGTGAGCGACGTAAGAATGATCTTATTTATACCTGCTCTTCTAAGTCTCTTATTTCTCTTATAGTTGCACCTGTTTCTTCTACTAGACTTACAAGTTCGCTACAATCAGAATGAAGTGTGGCTAATAACTTATAGGCTTTTCTTGACGCTTCATTCGTTCTTGCATCTCGAAATATTAATTCATCGGCAACAGTAAAGGATCTTTCTAGTCTGCCTGTAAGTGTGTTAATTTCTTTTTGGATTTCACGTGTATCAACTAATACTTTATTAATTTCATCTCTTTGTTTCCTAATGTTGTTAATTATTTCTAAAATTCGTTGGGTGTACGCGGATCTATTCACTTCTTTGGGCAATTTTTGAACTTCAATTACCAATTGCGAATATTGTTGATCTTTATTACGACATTCTTCTTGTAGTTCTCTTTCCTTTTCTTTTAATAACTTTATATCATCAAGCTTCTTTTGACTTGCACTCTAAACACACATATCAGATACATGAGATTTTCATTTTGTACGTGTATGATCAACTTTCTATATCTTTCGATTTCATTCTATATCAAAATGACAGTACTTACAGCTTTAGTAGAATGTTTTTCTCTTTCTTGCCTATACTTTTGAATTAGAGGCACTCTATGTTTCTCCCACTGATTACCTAAATTGATTAATTTACTTGTTGTTGTTTCAATTGCTGCCTCTAGTTTCTTAATATTTTCTTCACCGTCTTGAAACAGATCGTAAATTCTTGCTTTAATTTTCTTTTGTTCTTCATTAATTGTCAATTCTTTTTCCTCGTTTTGATAATTTGTTGTTACTTGTGTTACACTAGTAGTTAGATTCTTGATTGTATCTTGTAATTTCTCCATGTCATTTCTGAGAGTCTCACATTCTATTTTTATTTTTTCTATTTGTAAGTCTTGTTTTTCCACTTTATCTAATATTTTTTGATCTACAATTTTAGTTTCTCTAGTGCCATTATCTTTTATTTGAGGTTGCTATATGCAAAAAGATAACAAGAAATTAAAAGAAAAGTGAGTCTGCGAACATCATTACCAATATTTTTAAAGCTTACTGTAGAAGGTAATGTATTTTTTGTTGAATCCCTATTCAGAACATTAACATCACCAGACACATTAGCTTCAATCATTCTATCGCAATATTGTTTGTTCAACCAATTTATTTGATCAAGAATACTCATTGAATGTGAATGAAGAGCTCTTGCATTGTAAGATATCAAAGAAGGTAGAAATGATGATTCATTTTGCACTTGCTCAGGCACAGATTGCATATAATGTATGCAATAATCTTGGTATTCTGCGATAAGTAGAATTTAAGTATATTCAGTTGAATAACGTTGAAATACATTAAAAATGAGCAATTTATTACCTTCCTTACTTTCCATTTTCGGAATTTCTAAATTTACAGATTTATAAGGGATTCTCGCTCTTCCTCTATTTCTGAATCCCTTTATATGACAATAATGTGGCAACCATGGAGCTGCTAGGCTTTGTGCTATTGCTGTAGCTATAGATTTTTCTAATAATGCAACATTACTAACAGGCTCACTTAGAGGTTTATCACTTTCTTTTGGTAGTTTTTCAATAAGAAACATAAAAACTTTTCGCAGATCTCCTTCTGAGCTATATAAAAACGTTTGGTAGCCAATATCACCTTTGTATCCTAATTCCTAAATTTACAAAATCAGATATCAAAATAAAATTAAAATGTTAAAATTACGCAAATAATTTTCATACTCATAAAATCTTACTGAACATGCTTGAGCAAGTGTAGCACCTAGTCGAAATCTGGCTGCCATATTCACAGGTAAAACTGTTGACAACCCAAGGCCTGGCCTTATTATGTCCAAACATTTTACCGTTGCCTCTACTACTAACTCTGTGTTAGTGTTGAAACCACTGAGATTTGTTATAGTTTCTTCTATGTCACTGAAAAAAATTGATGTTAAAAAATTTTCAAAATACTTTTATAGAAATATCTTATTTAACGTTGAATTAGTTATTAAAACAAAAGAAAAAGAGAAAGAAAGAAAGAAAGAATTAAATAATGTCTGTATACTAAATGAATATTACTTGAGCTGATGTGCTTTTCATGCAAATTATTTCACGTTTTTGCATTTGAATTAGTTATTAAAACAAAAGAAAAAGAGAAAGAAAGAAAGAAAGAATTAAATAATGTCTGTATACTAAATGAATATTACTTGAGCTGATGTGCTTTTCATGCAAATTATTTCACGTTTTTGCAACTATTTATTAATCATTTTCAGCATTTGTAAAAACCCTTCAATGTCATAATCTATTCAAGGAAACTCTTGAAGTTTAACCAACTAAATTATGAATTATTATTCGAAGGTATAGAAATTAATGCAGATATCAAGGAAACTCTTGAAGTTTAACCAACTAAATTATGAATTATTATTCGAAGGTATAGAAATTAATGCAGATAATATCACCACCCACTAGTCGTATAAAACCGGTTAATATCAGATATCAAAAGTCTGTTAAATATCGTGTGAAGCTGCTCAAAATACAACTTACCAGCCTATTTGACGCAATGAATGAATGATTATATTGTCAACCTCCTCCATCATCCGTAAAAACGTGAAAATTCTAAACCTTCCTACAGTAC
>NIPQ01091604.1:0-15122 GCA_002806875.1 Lepidotrigona ventralis hoosana
CCAGTAAAGAGTCCATTGCTCGAAGCATGATTGCACGTACTATTGTGTCAGCAGTCGAACGGAACCAACAGGATACCCGAGACACGCGTCTAGAATTTTTTCTCTTTTCTTCGCCATAGTTGGCCAGCTGTCAGTACACGCTGAGTCTCCTTACTTGACTTTCTCGCAAAACAGTCTTTCATCCCATCAGAAGTATCATTTGAATTTCATAATGAACGAATGCTTGTAACTAATCTACGGACATTCACGTAAGTTGATGTTTTCATGATTTATATTTATACTTAAGCCGATGAACAGCAATAGCTATTTACATTACTTACTATCTTCTCTCCCCTTCGTTTTTTTGTGATTTTCATACCACTTATATTTTTCTGTCATATCAATACAATTATATTTTTAATATCATCAGAAATGGAAAGAGTATAACGAGTCAAAATAAAATAATCCTCGGTAGTCTAAAAATAGTCTAATCATAACAAAATATCTGATGTTTGTTTTAAGTTGAATTTTTCTATGTGTACAATTAACTGTGCATTTTCATGCATCTTTTGAAACGCATGCATTTCGACCAATCGATCGATTGCGAGAGAATACTCGTATCGCCATCTAGCGACATTTATGTATATAGTTATCATACAACAGTGAAGCTGATTACAATGTTCGTCGAAAGAACGCAATATGTTTGAATGAGAATAAAATTGATCGTGTAAAGTTAGTATCAACGTGTCCTAGTTTATAAATACGTATCAACAAACGTGAGTACCAAGAATAACATTTAATTCGAAACATAAATGTCAGTTATAATCAACGACATACACCCACGCCTTATAAATGCGTAATCTCTTTGTTCTGCAATTTCTACTAAAAACTATCGTATAAAATACTTGCAATGTTCGAATGTTATTAATAAGTAAATGCAAAAAGTTGGCCTAAGCAGAAATAATTTAATTTTAAAGATACAAAATATAGCTAGTACCATTTTTTAATTTTTTTCTTAATTTGAGAAAAAAGATATGTGTATCATTTTATAATGACATATTACCGTGTTTTCAACTTTGTTTCATTTAATTTCTTTCTAGTATTAGTGAATTTNTTTAATGAAAATATTTAGACTTACTTCACGATGAAGCCGATGAGGATTCACTAACTGAACAACATTATCGCGTTTTACTAGCATTGCTGTTGAATCTCCTACCCAAGCAACATATAATCTCTTATTTAATATTAAAGTGCAAACTGCAGTAGTTCCACCGCAAAGTTTCTGAAACGATAAAAATAATAAAAATAAAATTAATAGATTGTATATTTGTTTGAATAATATATTACTATACGTATAAACATTTCTGTTTCTTACCTGTGTTTGTGATTTCTCTATAAACTGTCTGTCAGTAGTAAGAAAAGCATCGCGTAAGGCACGCTCTGGATCTGTAGGGTAATATATGCTTTCTGCTAAATACTGATGCAAATGAGAAGCACAATATACAGCTGCATCTTGTCCTGCATGTCCATCAAATACTGCATAATAATTTGCTATAGAATCATCCTAAAATTTGAAACGTTTCTCTGATAAAAGAGTTACCATTTATACATCTAATAGGAAAAGTTTAATCTTTATATGTACCTCAATACCAAATATACTGTGTAAGTCATGTAGAACCACATAGCGATCTTCCATTTTTCTTCTGCAATTTTTGCTTCCTCCTGCTGCTATCTGTGGTAACGGTGTAGAAGGAGGGGGTGGCAATAACGCTAATCTACTATTGTCCAGGTAGCGAGTACATATTTCATTGACTTTACCAGTAATAGCTTGCATCAATTTTAATGAAGTATATGCTACAATGTAATAAGAACTTATTGAATAACTTATTTATTCCTATTATAAAGAAATAATAAAAAGACATACTTTTTTCTTGAGATTTAAATCCACAATCTTCTGGTTGTTTTTTGCACACGGATTTGATTTCTTGTATTACTTGATGAACCAAGTGTGCTTGTAAACTTGCCGGACATTGTCTAGAATGTTATAAAATTCTTTCTTTAGATATATAATTAGTTTTTAAAAACAAAATCAATTATTTTATACTTGAAAAAAAGATTATCTATTTAAAGAATAAATATCCCTGAACATAGAAAGATAGAATAAAAAAAATAATTGAAGCAGTAATTAGTAAACTGACGGTACTAAATATATACGAAATTTTCGATTAATAAAACTTAAAAAATTATTTTTTTCTACAGAAAATATACTACCATGCGGTAACCATGGATTTTTCGTTCCGAAATTCTTTAAATCGTAAGAATAATAATTATTCATAATTTATTCTAAAAATAATTTTATATTAATCGTTCACAAATTTGTTCACAACATGTTTTAACTTTTTCTATATTTTAATGATCTTAATTATTTGATTAATTATCAGAAATTTTCAGTATGTTTAACTACTGAACATTACACACATGGAAATTAAAGTATCATGTATACAAAATGTGCATGTAGTGACAATTTTTAACTTATATAGCTGGAGGTTATATATCTATATGTGTATGTAAAATTCAACAATGTATTAATTAAATTTTATCCAACTAGCTAGCTTTTATCCAACAAATGTATTAACTTTTATCCAACTAGTTCATATTTAAATAAAGAAACAAGAATATTGAAATGTTGTTATAGCTTAACATATTGCAATGATTTTAAATTTTACTGTTTCATAATATATTTAATTTAATTGATATTTCTTTACAGTATCATTGAAAGTTGTTTCATCATTTTTAGATATTAACAATACTTATTGATAACTTCTATGATCTTTATATTTACATTCATACAAATTTAAAGAAGGAAAAGAAATTATGATTGAATTGCTCAATTTGTGAAAAGTAGTAAGTTTATATCGAATGACTTGGCTAAGATTCCAAGTTTCCTAAATAATATATAATCATCCTCTCTTTTGTACTTTTTGTCCTTCCCACTTTTAATCATCTGAAAAGATTACTGATTACTGATATCTGTTACTTCTATAATTATCTGTTGAAATTACTTTTATAATTATCAACACTGTTCTTATTACTCTTATTAAAATACAAGTTTGTAAAACGATATTAAGTAGAAGTATCTAGTATAGACATATTATGTAATACATCATTTTATTTCATCCAATCCAAAGATGATGGTAATTTATTGTATTAAAGAAAAATAATAATAAATTGATCACTTTGAATAGTTTACTTGTTTAGAGATATATAAATAGATAGATAGATAGATAGATAGAGCTTGAAAAAATGATATCTGCCATATCATGTAGCGTATCGTTTAGATATGAGAAATCTATGGAGAGGAGAAGTAACTCTCAAGCGGCATTTGCCTCAAGAACAAGGAACTTACGCTTTGCATGAGCATATTGTCAAAATCCTAGAAAACAGTGAGAGCGAGGAGACAACTGTCTCGAACGTATTAAAATCAAAATCTTTTCAACTAGTCCATAGTGACACGTTTCGACACGAAACAGTTCGCTACAGCCTGTGAGGAAGCACTTCCTACCATTAACAAATCCATCATCTCCGGAGCATTACCGACAGGGCAGAGAAATGACATCGATCGTCGGTACTTATCAACATGAAAGCAATGAAAATCTCGACGAGTATTTCAAAGCTGTGGGTATGTTAAAAGCGACTAAAAACGAATGTCATCTACCTTACGATGGAAGCAAAAGCAAATACGACGTGTGAACAAAAATTCTCTACCTTGTTCTCGAAAAGTTTGGAAACGTAAACTTCACTTGTACACTCGCAACATACTATATTAGCCGATGTTCTATCAATTGAAAGATGGAAAATTTTTAATTTGATTAATGCATGGTCATACGCGCGCGCGTATGAACACAAGTATGTACATATATGTATTTTATAATTACATGTTTATCGAATGCTTCGTTTATCGAATAAAGGATTAAAACAAGTAATCTCTAGTGGATTATTTATCGTGAAATAAACACACTGTCGAGTCGTGTGTCGAGCAATGTTACTCCTTGTACAAATAAAAGCTAATAGAGTCACGGGAAGACAGAATCTCTTGCACGTGATTAGTGCCTACATCTAAGCATAATGCATAATAGAATTACATGTAATACATGTGAAGAATTCGGAGTTAAATCGATGTTGTTTTCAATTGTATGCATACATATATAGGTGTGCCGTATATTCCACGGAAAATTATGTGCATGTCCAGTCCGCGACTAGAAATATCAAACGACGGCGATAAATGGACCATTCGTACCATTACGATGATTCGCACGGCAGAAGTGACATTTACTCTCGGCGAAGAATATGAAGAACATATGCCCGCCGGAGTTGTGCTGAAAGTATAATTGCTCTTTTCATAATATATCTTTCATAATGGATCGTGCTTCATTTTAATTTAATCGAAACAACAAGCACTATTATTTGCTATTATGATGATACAGATCAGTCGTATACATGTATTCTGTTTTTAAATAAATGGTATTTAAATGAATTAAAAAATTATTTGAAATTTGTTATCATGTATTTGCGAAGGATTAAAAATTGATTTGCTTTCTGTACGTATAACTTTTGAAAAAGGGATATACTTTTCAGTTTTTATCGTTTGTACTTCTGTCTGCTTAGAATGTAACTACAATGGAAGAAGATAATCTAGTGACGGTCTCAGTCGGTCCAGATAACAACAAAGTAGTGCGGAAGTACGAAATTACAAAGGATGGTATAGCCTTGGTACGTTTCATTTATGTACTTAAATACATATGTAAATATATCTCTATGCAAGCTTTTACCCAAAATTTCTTTTAACACGGGAGAGATAGAAACAGAAATTCTGTACAACTGATTTTTTATTATTATTCAGATGTTAAGTGAATTCAGAATTTTCATTATTATTCAGATTAACACTAAACGTATCAAATGGCCCCTTTTCAAAATTTACTTTAAATAAAAATATATGTTTGAGTATTTTATTAGAAATCGGAAGTTATGTTGCAAATTATTTCCTTTAATAAATTAAGAATTTCTTTCTAAAAATCAACGTTTATTCATAAGGGGTCAAATGATCCCTTTTCAAAATTTACTTTAAATAAAAATATATGTTTGAGTATTTTATTAGAAATCGGAAGTTATGTTGCAAATTATTTCCTTTAATAAATTAAGAATTTCTTTCTAAAAATCAACGTTTATTCATAAGGGGTCAAATGATCCCTTTTCAAAATTTACTTTAAATAAAAATATATGTTTGAGTATTTTATTAGAAATCGGAAGTTATGTTGCAAATTATTTCCTTTAATAAATTAAGAATTTCTTTCTAAAAATCAACGTTTATTCATAAGGGGTTAAATGACCCCTTATGGTAAGGTAGGTATGTAAAATGCCGGTACGTTTAGTGTTAATAATATTATATCATACAATATAACATTTCAGTCTTTAAATCTCCAAAACGTATTTAACATGATTATAAATAAATCTTGAAGAATTCTTAGTATGCAGTATAAAGATAAATGACAGCAGATTTTAAAATTGTATTCTTTATTTTCAGGTAATGACTCACGAAACGAGTGGCCAAGTAGGAAAACGTTATTTCAAGCGTCTTTCGTAAATCATAATTGCAATTTACACTGTAAGATGCTTTTACATTTCCATTACGTACGATTAAATTTCAAATCGTCTCGTACACGTTTATTGTAACAGGAAAACACTATTATTAAAAAAAAAAAAAAAAAAAAAAAAAAAAAAAAAAAAAAAAAAAAAAAAAAANAAAAAAAAAAAAAAAAAAAAAAAAAAAAAAAAAAAAAAAAAAAAAAAAAAAAAAAAAAAAGCGAGAAAATGCGCATGGAAAATGCGTACAGTTACAGGAGCGAAAAATTTGCCGGATCAATCGTAAACCTTCCTATCGTCGTTTCAGCATGCGCCCTGCCTATCTGCTCTATGTCATGTATTGCACAATGTATTGTACAAAACCTGGATAAACGAAAATCGCATTACCAATTACAAATAAACAACTAAAATCTTATATGTGAAAGACGACTTTCAGTTGTACTCTATATGTACAGATACATATGTATTTATTATGTATTATATATTTCATATATGTATGCATTCGAAGTTATTAAAATATATCGTTCGTGAAAATATTTCGATACTTAGTCGATGTTGATATTAAAATCTTTCGTGAATATACCATGTGCGTTATGACATCGGTAGATTATAAATGTATTTTTGTAATTTGTTTCAAACTTTAGTAACATGATGAAATTTCGGAAAGTTTGACGTGCGAGTACGCAGGATGTTCCCAATCATTATGATATAACTGAAAAGGGGGCGTGAAAGAATAGGAGTTAAAAATATTCGTACGAAAGAATAGAGCTTAAACTCTTGGAGAAATCTTCAAATTCAATGTTTCTTAAGGACGAACCTTTAAATAATAAATAAAAAAAATTAGACTTTTTCAAGGATGTTGAATCAGCCCTTTTCCAGTTATAGCTTGATTAATGATGGATGATACTGAAACACCCTGCACGTATATAGTTTATGTTTACACTCGACGCCGGCCGCCATGGAAGCTATCAACGAATAAACACGTCTTATGTCTGCCTACGCAACGGCATGCTGTAATATCGTTCATTTAAAAAGTACATTCACTTACGTTTGGTTGAGATACTGTAGAGTCACGTTGATGATTTCACCGACGATCTCAGCTTCGGTCACATTGTACGAGCTTACCGAAACAGGCAGCTGATCGTACGGGTTTACTTTAGCGACGAATTCGGAGAAAAAACGGCTATACGCGCCGAGATAATCACCATCGGGGCAATCCTCCGCCATTCTTTCTCCTCTTGGTTAAAAATTATTTGGTCCAAATTGCCGAGTCACACTTTCGTCAGGGCGCGAAGACCACAATACAAGACCACTACGTTGATATAACGTTTACGTTGAGACGTTAACGCCGATACCTAGATAGCTATTTCCTTCTTGCCAGGTAAGTCGAATTAATCCAGATGAAGATACAAATACGAAAGGAAGAGCAGTAAAAAGATAATAAAAATATGTGCGTATATTTGGTGCGTATATCTATCCTCTGTTTCAAAGCTAGACAATATTTGTTGATAGGTGATATTTGTATTTAGGTTACGTTTCTCATTCAACATCGCGTACGCACATAACACTACGAGCCCGATCGAACAACGCGTTTCTCTATTGTGCGTTCCTTGAAGAAGTGGGGAGGATTTGCCGCGACGTTCAAACACTATCTCTCCCGTTTCTTTCACAATCAGTCCAGCGTTGCTTTTTTATCTTTCCTCTTTTGCCACTGGCCACTTGCGCATTGACTCTCATAACGGAAGAAAAAGTTCGTAACGGAATTCACCGAGTCACCTACTGCGCATGCCCGACACGGATCTCTGCATTTACCATTTCGCCCGCGTATACTAGTGCAACATGTATTTCTTTATTCTATGTAATTATTGTCTTATTTCCTCCCTTGTCTAATTATTTATCACAAATCTCCGATTTGTAACTTCAATATCATTCTCACTATTTCTTTTTATTTATATAAAATATAAACTATAATTTATGCTACTTATAATTTATATTACTTATAATGTAATTTAAATGAAAAGTATTAGAGCATTATTCGAATTTGTATGGGAAACAATACGCATCATTAACATTAAGAAGATATATATGAAATAATATTATGAAATACAATATAATGTTAATTATATTAAAAGTAAAATTTTATGTCAATCTCTTTTTTCCTTCCTTCAGGAAATTTTATTTGTTAACTTTTTAATAAAATCTCTTTATCATACATGTGGCTACATTTGTAATAAACTTGTAATGATAGAAAATCTGTCAGTCTTTTGATAAATATAAAAAATATGATCAAATAAATTTTTCATTGCAAAAATATTCACATTTCACACAAAATGTTCCACTCAAACAGTTGAATTTTAATTAAACAATTGAAATTTCAAAATCTTTATTTCTTGATATTGTATATTATTTAAAAATCTACAATGTTAAATGAATTAAATTGTTCTTACATTATGGTACAAAATCTTCTATCTGCTATTTCATTTTTTGTTTCCTTTAATTTCTCATTTACAATTTTTAAATATGAGTTACTATTCTTTTCTTCTAACCATTTAGGTAATGGTGCATTCCAATTTTCTGGAGGTTTATCTCTCCTTTCCCAAACATCGTTATTATAATGATCTCTTAACCTTTTTAGTCTACGTGTTTTTTCACTATTTATTAATTCATTCTGAAAATAATATGGTATTTCTTAAAGGATCAAAATTTTCATTATAAATCAACTTTTATAAAATATTTTTCAATTAATTCTTACGCAGGCCCTTTTATTTTTATGTTCAGTCCATAAGTTGCAATTTTTATAGTCAATTTTCCATTGTTTACAATCTAGCATTTCTCCATATATAAAATACTGATGGAAACGTCCTTTTATACTATTACAATCACTGTATTCGTCTTTGTACATTGCACATGGTTTGATCTACAATATTAATTATTTTTTTTATATCTATGTTTTTTATATCTATGTTTAATTCTTCAATCTAATTATGATATAAAAAGAAAAACATATAATTATACCAGCCATTCGTCTCCTTCAGGTACATCATTTTCAACTGTGTTGTTAGGTTCGGGCATCTTTTGCTTGTCTTTTTGGTTATGTAACTTCTTTCTTCTTTAATATAGCATATAATTACAAATTATAATAATATTTGTAGTCTAACATTAAGTAATGTAAGTGTAACTGTAATCTAACATTAAATAATAGAGTGAATTTTATACAATAACAAATCACTGATATTCTTTTTGCCTATTGAAACTAATTTTTGTCTTAGGTTTTTAAGTAACTTGTTCGATAAAATATTTTATGACTGATATTAACATCTATGAATGGCATCGGATATTACAACGTACATGACATATATAATTATTGACATTTGATTTCAATATTATATATAAAAATAATTATGAAATGAAAAATATTACTGTAACTTGTATATATAGTTCTAAGAATTTATAATTTACCATTTTTCAATCTTATTAATGAAAGACAACTTCACCTTGTGAATTAGAAAATTACATATAGCAGATAATAGTAAGTTTCTTTCTCTTAATTAATAAAATTTCGTTTCAATAGTCCTACTGTTTGCATAAAAATTAAAATTTTATCGATATAAAAATAATAAACATCTTGAAATGGAATATCGACGCGTAGGAACACTTTGGGACAGTCTAGATATGTACATAGTCAAAGGTTTAAGATTTTTCATATATTAATTTTTATATTTTCCAACATCAATATTTTACTGCCAAATGTGTAATTTATAATTTAAATGTGTTTTCATTTTTATAACGCTGTAGAATAAAAAAATGTACTACATTTGTATTTATTTATCTATTTGTGTCAGTGATGCTCATGTTAGGTAAACTTGCTAGATTATAGATTTTTAGCGATTAGATTATAAATTTTTGGCGATTTTTTAATGCTATTAAAAAATTTACTGCAAAATGTTATATACAAATGCAATTAAACGAATGAGATATTAATTTCAGTTTTTTAAATATATATAAAAACTGCAGTTTGCCGATGAGAATCACTGGCTTCCGCCATCCCTGTCAACTCTACCTATTGCCGCCGACCTATCGTCTTATTATTATCGTATTTCACGTTCTTAGCTTAAACTGAAAGCGTTTGCAATCTTGCTGTAGAAATTCTGCAATCGCCTGTCAGTTTTCTAACCTCTTTACCGACGAATGTCCTGGTGCTTTGTGTCTTGTTCAGTTAATAGTGACATATAATCGCGTAACTCGTAACATGATGTCGCGGTCTGTACGTGCAGAGACTCGTAGTCGTGCCAAGGATGATATTAAGCGTGTAATGCAAGTCGTTGACAAAGTTAGCCATTGGTAAATCTCTTAACATTTTATAAATACACGAGAAAAAAATTAAAAATTATACAAAAAAAAAAAAAAAAAAAAAAAAAAAAAAAAAAAAAAAAAAAAAAAAAAAAAAAAAAAATAAAAAAAAAAAATTAAAAAAAAAAAAAAAAAAAAAAAAAAAAAAAAAAAAAAAAAAAAAATTTCTTCCTTGCGAGATTTTAATAGAGATTTTGCATTACACATGTCAGCTGTAAACAGACTTTTGTAGTTCTGAAATGTCATTTCATGCGTGTTGATTGAGTAATAGTGTTGTATGTCTGCTTTTTTTAATAACAGTAAAGAAGGTAGCTTCTCTGTCTGTTATTCGAATATTGATTTAAGGAACCATCAGTGCTTTTCATGCTGACACTTTTGTAGGGAAAAAAAATGGGTTACGATAGGAGAAACTACTATGAAGATTTACAAATGGGTGCCTATATCAACACTTGATCAGGTAAACAGAAGTACAACATCTATATATAAATAAGAAATAAGAATTTATTGCATATTAATAACAATTTTATTGCATAGAAAAAGAAGGGAAAGACAGTTGCAGACAAGGAAAATGGCTTGCCAAGAAAAAGTGGATTAGATTCATCAAACTCTAATTTTGGTCTTACGGAGGACTCAAATACATGTGAGTTAAATTTCAATAATTCACACATTTATTATTTTTTAAATGCTAAAATTTACAAAGGTTCTGTGATATCTGTTAGGTTTCTCAACAGTTAGTGATTCTCAAGGATTAACTGACTTTTCTGCACATCTGGGATTTTCAGAAGATTCTAATTCACAAAATAGCGAACCAACACCTAAAAGGTTAAAGACTGATTAAAATTAGAATATTTTGTGACTGTTACTTGGGATATAAGACATTTAGGAAATCATTTCTATCTTATATGAATCCACACGTTATAAAATTATCTTAAATTATGAATCGCAAGTTTACAAGTTCGTTTCATTTTTTATTTTAATCTATATTTGTTGAAAATTTTTATGCATCAAAAAAAAAAGAAATTGTCATATCAATTAATCTAAGTTAAATATAATTTATTTTTTTATATAGTGAATTTTTTACAAAATAATATGGTTTTTATAAAATACACAGTAGAGGAAAGTTAGACGGAAATATTAATGATGTTTCATTCAAGCATTTGCATTACGTGTTCACTTTTCTTAAGGTATGATTTAAAGAAAACTAAGAAATATTAAATTATTTGTATCATCGCAGTATTATTTAATTCATAAGATGCATAGCAGGTTTTCATTTATTTTCATGTAACATTTTAATTAATCAATTAACAAAAACTCGACATAGTCTTGTTAATGTAAAATATATAATGGAACATTTGTTTTTGCTGTAAGATAATATCTCCAAAATACATGTATAATGCTACACTTATATTCAAGGTATTTATGTGTCTAAGCATAATCATATATTCAATATAATAATATTGATTGTTGTACATATTTCAAATACTTTTTTTTGCAATTTTATAGTTTAGAAAACTTGCATTTCCTGAAGTTATGTTATAGCACCATGAAATGTACAAAATATGCTTTGACACTTACAAATAAAACAATACAACTATAAATGTTTGATTTTATAATTACATAAGTTTTCAAAAAAATATAAAAATATTTTAATGGAATTATCACTTAATCATTTTCATTTGTTCAGAAATAATTGTAATTAAAATGTAAAATGTATAATGTTTAAGAATCTACATTCATTAAAAGGAAACAAAAGAAAAAATATTTCATTATATAGCTAATTATTATCATTTTTTGTATGATAACTGTATATAGGAATTCTTGCCTATTATTTTAATATCTGTATGTTATGGATTATGTACAGAAAAATATCTGAATATAAAACAAAATTCAATGTCTTTAATCTTTTTTAATCTTTTTAACCTTTACATTATAACAAATGAAACCAAATCAGCTTTTAATATTTATGAAATCTTAAAATCTTTATACTAAATTAAATTATAAGTTAAATATACTTTTAGTTAACATTATACGTTAAGTATAATATTCAAGATGTTAGATAATGTATAAGTTGTTTATAACTTGTTTTATTCAGTTGTTTTAAGATTTTAGATTTGTGATAATTTGTAAACATATTATATGATAAATTATGTTTGTATTACGCACAATCTTAAAAAAAGGGGAGTAATATTTATATGATTACTACTCTGATACAAACAGATTAATTGATCAAAGTATATTTTTAAAATTGTATCAAATGTAAATGATTAAGGATTAACTGTAAAATCTGTATAAAATTTTTATTTACCAAGGTAAAATTTTCCCATCATATTGAATAAAACAACCTGTATGTTTTTGAGTTAATAAGTTTAATGTAGTTAAAATGTTAGTAACACTAGTATCAATATCCATGGGTGCATTGTTCCCTCCCATATCAGTACGAACCCAACCAGGATGTAAACAAGTAACAAGAATTCCATTCTCCTTTAAATCAATACTCATTGACTTTGTAGCTGCATTAAGTGCTGCCTAAAAATAACAAATATTAATAAAAAGTATACCTATTATAGTATAAGTATTGCATTATTCAATGTAATATAAAACTAGCGCTTACGATAGAATATTTAGATTGAATGAAATAATTTTGTTGCAATATTTAATTATGTGTATGAAGCTATAAATGAGAAATAAATGAATAAATAAATGGCCGCTAACGTAAACAGTGTTATAAAAATATAAAAATTTCGATTTATTTTCCTAAACATAATTATTTTTGTATTCTTATTATTTATACATTAAAGAAATACAATATTCGTAAATGAATAGAAAAAGATAAATTTGAATTTTCAATTATTTAGTTTTATTTTATTCAAATTTAATATTTCTTAAAATTATTAATTATCTGCATTATTTGGCGATTCAAAAAATATTACCTTGCTACATCTATAAGGATAATATCCACCTTGATCATTGTCAGTAATACTCCCAAGAATTGAAGACATGTTAATAACTGCAGATCTATTAACATTCATTTCTGATTTGTTTGCAAAATTATCAGATGCTATTTTTAATAACGGTAAAACTGCCTAGAAATTTATAAATACTTATTATTAGTTAGAATTTATAACAACAAAAACATGCATTCAATATATGTATATTATAATTATATTACATGTACATATATGAGAAATAATATAATAATAAATAATAAGGATTAAATAATCCTAATAATTTCAACTAAATGCAACTTTTAAAAAAAATGTGTTTAAAAATTGCAATTTACCTTTGTTAATAAAATTGGTGCTACACTGTTTACAAAAAATGTTTCTGTAAGCTGTTCCTCTTTTACAAGATTAAGCCTTGTAAATTTTGGACTAACTCCGGCATTATTGAATAAAACATTTAATCCTGCATTGCCCACTTTTTCACCCACGATTTGTACTATTTTATTGTAGTCTTTTGTATTGGCCAAATCTTTAATTAAAAGGAGCAAAATGGGGATTCACATTAATGCTGTATATTACAAAAATGCTGTATATTAAATCTAATAAATGTATAAATCTATAAATGACATTGACTATTGACGTATGCTATTCCATTTTTATACTGCAGTAACTAGTCAATAATTCACTAGTCTATAGGCACTTGCTACTCTTGTATTATTGTAATGTTATTTGTATAAGATCCATAATTTTGTTCAATCTTACCAATATTAAATAAATATAATAGGGACACTGGTAAGTCATAAAATTCTATTTTGTCATCTCCTCATTATTCATTTTATCATTTTCTTATCATAAAATTTTTCAATTCGTAATATCATTAATATCATTTCTCATATTTATTACCTTATGAAATTATGTTTCAATTCTAGGAAATAAGTATAATTTTATAAATTAGGATACATTATTTGATCAAAAATTTCATGTTAGTTTGTTATTTAAAATATCAATATTTTTTCTTTATTCATGATTTTTATTTCTTTAGTTAAAGTGACATTTTCTAGTTTTATTTAATTTCAATTTTACTATATAAATTAATTTTATATTTTTTGATGTAAAGAAATCAGTAAACTTTTTTATTGTTTTAATAGTGCAAAATATTATTTCTTTTTTTACTATATTTAGTATATGAAATTTTTCATAAATTTTCATAAAGATTTTTCATAAAATTTGATATTTTTCATTCGTATAACTTATTTATTAAATAAGTTAAGAAAATATTTCGTATTTTGGCTACAATGTCAAATAAAATTGTATAACTCTTATTATCAGATATCGCAAGTACGTATAAATATCGACCGGTACTTTCATGAAATTCATATTTCGTTAGAAACGACAGGAAATAGAAGCTACCAAGCATCTAGATTTTCGTTTTTCCAAAATCTCAGCGAAAATTATTTTTTTATCTTAGACATCATAAATGAAATCTCGTGAATCGAAAGTAAAGAAATCGTGGTGTTTTAATTGTCGCAAGAAACCGCAAACCATGGACTCAGATTTAAGTGATCAAGAAACAGAAAATCATACAAAATCTTTGGAACAATTGGTGACAAAACAAAACATCGAAGGCAAGTCGAAACATTCTTTTTTAACTTGTTGTTGCGATTCATAGATAATTTCATAATTTTGTAAAGAATATCAATGATTTAATTAATTTGCACGTTTACAAAACACATGTAAATTTCGTTGATTGTAAATATTATCTTTTTCTATTATTTTATAATAATATCAAAAATGTATACATGAGTGATGATATATGATTGTATCTTCCGGAAGATCTAAGTTAGATTACTCGTGTAAATTTATCGATGACATACATATCTTTCTAATAAAAATGATAACTATACATAACGTTGTACATAAGTATTTACATATATTACATATTTTATTTTAATATTTTATTTTAATTATAGCTTTTATAGAAGAGAACATATTTACATATTTTAATATATATTTAATATTTACATATTTTAATATATACATATTTTATTTTAATTATAGCTTTTATAGAAGAGAACATTTTTAATTATTTCTTACATTTTATTACGTTCAATATTTTATTTACACTTAAATAAAATCTTTTATTTCAATCGATTTCTAATTTAAGGTGATTTATTGTTTCTAAAATATAAAATAACCTTTCCGTGTTTAATG
>NIPQ01091605.1:0-17316 GCA_002806875.1 Lepidotrigona ventralis hoosana
TCTCTCTTTCGCTCACTCGCTTCTGCATTCTCTCTCTCTCTCTCTCTCTCTCTCTCTCTCGCTCGCTCGCTCTTTCTCTCAACGATACGCGCCACGATGGCCTTTGCTCGATCCGATCGACACGATGACCACTGGTCGCGCTCATTAATTGATATGTCAGTGGGTTTTTATCCTGTTAACTGCGTGGCTCCAGCTCATCCCAGGGAAAGCGTAGTTCACCTCCAGCCGTCCCCATACCTCGCTACGGGGTTATTTCCAGCTGTTGGCTGCAACGTAAAAACAATGATGAGAATCTTTATTCAAGTGGTTTGGATTAGTTTGCGTTATTTACACGTATCATGGGTCAAGTTCATTGGTATACACTAGAAAAGCGATGAATTTGATTTGTTGAGGGGAACGGTTTGATTAGAGAATCAAGCACGTGTCTTTCATTCACGTTTGATGACGAATGAAAAAAATATTGTATTACTTTTTAAGAATCATACAAATCGAGAACGATGGTAAGATTCATCTTTTGCCTTAGTTAGAATTACATTTTTTTCAAAACTCTCAAGGACTGATAATAAATGATCAATTAATATATATATATATATATATATATATATATATATATATATATTTCTAGCAGCGCTACTAACTAGTTAAAATTTAAAGAAAAGGTTTGACCATAAAATTTCATTCGCATGCTCGAAAGAAAAAAAATCATGCCAACACCACGAAGACTCGGCATATTCATTTCTACAACTTTCTTGTATCTCTGCCGGCGTGTACAATCGCAGAAAATTCTCAACGATATTTGTAGCATCGATTAAGTCAAACGGTGATTTTTTTTGGACCTTGTCTCGAATCATACATCGTGTTTCAAATTGTATAATACAAACAACTCCGGAATGAAGAACCACGGACCGAGCCCAGAATATGAGGCTTTCTTTCTCTCGAAAGAAAGAATCATCTACCATCAGCTGTTGTATCGCACGATGGAACTCCGATTACCTCGCGTGCCATTTTACTACGTGGCCTACTGTTGCCAGTCGACACTTCACGCGGCACCTACCATTCCTATCAACATTACCATTCCCATCAACACCTGTTACCAGTTACGTTATCAGTAACTGAAAGCAAAACATCCAACTCCGTTGGCCATTTTTGCCAACGACTGAGAGAGAAAATTAGCCGTGGGACGGACGAACTGGTGCAACAACAATCGTTCACGCTTTTGTAGCGCGTATATACGAGAAGAGAACTTTTCCCATTTCACGTGGAGGCAGCAGGCGATGTAGCAGCTTTTCATACCTTTGTAGTATATGTCCCTATTCATCGTCGGACAGTTCTTCGGTCCCTGAAGAGCAAAAAGTTTCCAGACAATTATACCAGGGTTATCGCGCTATCGCGATTCAGAAAGCTCCGCGCGGATACCGTTACCTGAATGTTGAAGTCGATGTTCGTTCGAACGGGACGATGATGAAGCGGCTGGGGCGGTCGGAAATTATTCCCAAGCGGCGCGTTCGGATGATTCTTGTCCCCTTGCATCAATTGCCGCAGCGCGAGCAACTGCAACGAATCGAGACAATATCATTCTCCTCGTTCTGTGTCGTCGACCGTTCTCGTCACGCTCTCTCCTTTCACTGCTTGCTTGTCTCGCTTTTGCTCTTTGCCCTTCCGGTGAAAGATTAATAACCTGAAAGCTTTGAGAGCTGAGCTGTTTCCAGCACCGATCGTGCAAATTGATTTGTTTGACATTTTTGCTTTAGAGAATCGAAAGAGAGAGGGATTGGGATTTTGGGGACTTTTCTCTACGAACTGAGCCTGGATGTTTTAGCCGGGATTGTTTCAAATTAGCTGTGAAACAATTTCACAAGAGTTGAGAGATGAGTTGAGGAATCGGCATCGACAGGAAATACAGATCTCTCTCTTGTTGTTCTTTAGAGTTTCTGATAGATTTTTGCTAATGCTGCTTCTCGCTGTTCCAATCGCCGTCGGCATGGGAAACTGAAAACGAGGTCAAAATTATAATTTCAGATGAATATTACGTTCTACCTTTCGATGGGTTAGCCTCGTTTAAATCTCTAACAGAGATAACAAAGATTGACTTATTCAATATCGGGTGGTAAATCTATTTTCATTTGAACGATGGGGAAACAGAAAATACATTTCGTTTTTTTTTTTTTTTTTTTTTTTTGGGNACAATTGTAATTCATCAATTCGCGGTTTTTCGGTGATTAACTCAAAGAGAAAAGCACACACACACACACACACACACACACACACACACACACACACACACACACACACACCAAATGTATTCGTAGGGATGAAAGAATTTTCTTCCTCACCTGCTGCTTTGTGATGTATATCGGCTTGTTCAGGATGATCCACGTGGTGGTCTCGTGGCAGGCCGGCATCGTGATGGAGCCGTCGTACGTCATGTAATATTTCGTGTCCGGCAGCAGTTCCCGTACCACGAAACGTTTAATCTCCATCGCCTGGCCTGCGTGCAATCGGGTCCGATCGATAACGTGACGATCCGACAGCCACCGTGACGCGCATACGTACCCCAATTAGCATTGGCTCGTTTCTTAACACGCGGCGTTCCCTAACACGCGCTTGGCACGTTACACTTTTCTACGTACCTCGCGTATTTCGTCTCGTCTCGTCTCGTCTCGTCTCGTTCGTGTCGTTAATGACCGAAATACGGATATTCGAAGAAGCCCGCGGCGCGCTCTCTCGATCGATAAATCGAGCGCGCGGAGAGGTCGCCACCGGCATCTTCTTCGATCGTTATCGGCAAACTCATCATCTGTATGCACATACGTACGTACAGCGACTTTCGCGCGTGACTTTCGCTGTTACGTGAGAGATTGCAGTTCCGACGGGATCTCTCGGCTTTTGCAAAATGAGATTCAAGGTAATACACTTTTCGTCTACCGTGGTAATCATTGATTCGTTTCTGGTCGAGTTTACATTCGAGGCGCAGTGTAGTATAGTGTAGTATAGTACAGTCAAACCTGTTCTTCTGCAGTCCTTTTTTTGTGCGATTTGTTTTATTCTCTTTACTTTATTTGCGATTTTATATTTGTTTTCCACGTTATCATCAAAAATCATGTTATGCGCTAGCACATAACATCTGCGGAGAAAGCTTTGACATTATCAATAACTTAACAATAACCTAACTTAGATATTGAAGGCGAACAAGAAGAACCGAATTCTACGACAGCGGATGAAAATATATGCAGGGATCCAGCTTTGCAACAAATTGGAAAAGCATTTTCTTAAAATTGATAACATTTCCGAAAGGCGTTTGAAATTCCAGAAAGAAGTCTGTAATATGTTCAAGTGACGAAAGCGATTTTGAAAGAGTTCGTCACAAGAAAATTCGCGTTTTGGATTAGCGACGAGTAGTGTTTAATCGTGTGAAAATTTACCCATGTTTAAAATGAGAAATTAAATTTTCTTTAAATGTTTCCACGTGTAACTTAATTATTTATTTTGTTTGGAAAGCAGTTTCTCGCTATTTCGTAAATTTTTTACATATTTTCTAAGTGAATTTTTTTTGCGCGGTCCCTCTCCACTGCATAAAAAAAATTTTCTTTATTATATTGTAAAAAACTATTTGTTATAGCTATTTATGAAGTTTCTCAATATTTTTTTTTCTGCAGTTTTTTTTTATGCCTATCTACCGTACAAAAACAGATTTGACTGTATAGTATTGTATGCGCGAGGTTATTATTATTATCGTATCGAGATTAAATCTTCCACCAGATTGGAAGAATCTATGTTTTTTATTTTTGTATGTAGAAATTGTACCGCGATGTGTTCAATTCCGTTTCTCTCGATGAATGATATGAATTATATATCCGTATTCGAGATTAAATTCAGCTGAGAATCTTCGGGATCTCTTAATTCTTAATAATTAAAATTAATAATCTCGCGTACCAAGATGATATGATTGACGTTGAGCTTTTTGCGAGATCGATCGCCGTATCAACGAAATAATGGACAGCGTCGTTTAAAATATGAAAATAATGAATATTGTCCTACGCGTTGTTTCACTTACTTGAATATTAATTCGACATCCTTTGTGTGCCGAATTAATCCAAAACGCTCTTTATGCGCGATATGACGCTATTCATTATCGCCAGCTAGTAATATTTATCGCTGTATACCATCGTTGATCATCACGCGTATGTTTAAATTAATTTCGCGATAAACAGAATCAGACAGCAAACAAATGAGGCTTGTTCTTCCTACGCGAATACATGCTCACATACAGGCGGTCCCGAAACTTTAAAACTTCTGGAAGAAAAAAATTGCGAAAGGACGAAAGAGAAATTTCATCATTGATTCAATAAGCTTATTCAATGGTGATCAAACCATAATTTGGTACGTCAATGTACGTTCGATGTAATGCCTGCATTTTGAACAGAATCTCCAGTAAATTGATAATATTGTAAAATATAGCATGATAAAATCGATAATGAAATCAGTAAATAAACGAGTTTCTTTCCTTCGCGATTTTCTCCAAAAACGAGCAAGTCTCTCTAAAGGATTTCTCTACTCAGTTTATCAATTCACGTGCTCCCGAAGTTTCGACATTTAAATTTCGTACACCGTGTATAGTACGTGACTGACGAGACTGCAACGCTATTCTCTATGGTGATGAAATTCATCGAATCGATACATGGTATGCCCTTGTATCATAAAACGGGTTAATTATTTAGAATTTGAGGTATCCACCCGTCCCGTTCGTGCTGCAACACGAAAACGTCAATTAACTATGACGCGTGTATCGCAGTTATTCTTTTAACTCTCCACTATGTTATATTAAATAACGTTCATACTTTTATTCGAAACGCGCGCGTGTCAATAACACACAAAGGATTAATTATTCGAGATTTCATTGTTTATTCTCTCGTAGCGAATTTTTCTTTTAATCGGGGGGGGGGGGGGGGGGGGGNNTTTTTTTTTATCGTCGTGGCTATTTGTTTTCCCGACTTTACTGATTACTGCAACAAATGATAGAAGCTTGTAAAATCTATGCAGATACGAGAAATTAAAGAAAAGAAGTCATTCAGCAAATCTTCGAATTCGAAACGAATCAGTCGAAAATAATTTTTTAAATAAAATGTTTCTTTTTAACATCAACTCTGATGCTACTCGATATTTTATACATTTACTTCTCGTCGTGGTGAAATATATATATTTTTTTTTTTTCAATCGAGGACGAGCTAATTATGCAGATAGCGTTGCACCAGTCAGCCATTGACATCACGTGCAAATAATCTATGAAAAATTCTCTTTCGATGGCGATCGTTTATTCGAAGCCCGCCCGATTTCATTTGANAGTCTTCTCTTTCGTTTATTCGAAGCCCGCCCGATTTCATTTGAAGCAAGCAATATCTTTAATTAGCTGATGCACCAGCACAGAAGTGCCCTTCCATTTTCAATTCGCATCGCTGTTTTCGTTCGACGTGGAAAGACCCGTTGCCTTTTTCTCGCCAATCGGAATCAATTAGCCCGCAATTAATTTCACCGTCGTTGGAAACGGCAACGTTAAGTTTGGCGATTAATACGAGGGACAATTTCAACTGGGGAACGCAAACTGTAAGTGCAAAGTAGGATTCAATGAAATCGTTTTTCACTGTTGAACTGACAATTTAATTTCTTTCTTCCCGCAGACTTTCGTTTTCGATTTTCCTCTGGCCGCGAAAACAGGGGGGGGGGAGGAAATAAGAAAGAAGAAAAGATTGATCGAAATTCAACGAAACGTCGTTCCATTACGCGCCAATAATATCAATGATTCAGTCTCGAATTTGGAAAATCGAACAAAACTATCCATTACAAATTGAATGTCTCGTGAGAATGGCTTGTCAGTCATTCAGTATGAATTTAATCGAGTCGAAGTAAACTTCCGTTTATTTCCTGCGCATTGGTCCGTGGAATTATTTATAATCTAATATTGGAACAAGTTTCGATAAAAGTTTCTATCCTTCCACTGCGTAATGATATTAACACGTCTGATATTAATAATGAACAAGAGTTAAATATTATATTGATTGCCGGCAGATGGTGTGAAATGAAATTTGACAATCGTGATGTTCCTTTTTCGAATATTATACACCGTCACAGACACAGTTCTTGCTATTAAAAAGAAGTAATTAAAATTCGTTTTTTTACCAGCCTTCTTTATAAATCTCTCTCATTTGACTTTTTCTTCTTTCCTTTTTTTTTTTTTTTTTTTGTTTTTNTGGTTCTATTGACACGTTCGCAGCGGCTGACGTAAAATTACGTCTTTTCATAAGCCACAGCTGGTCGCCGGCTCTGGCGTCCTTTTATAAAATAACAGTGAGACGTAAGAGCGTGGTATGAATTTTGAAACGAATTTGAAAATTTCACGTACACGTTCATTTATATGACTTCATTTTTCCTTTCTGATTTGTCAGTTTTTTTTTTAGTTAAACATTTTTACAAGAAATTATTTCAAATACAGCACGCTATAGTTCAGCTTTCGTTTTCCCTTCTCGATTTATCAATTTAATCCGATGGCGTTCTTTGGAATTATTTTACTTAAATATTCTTCTCTGTCTATTTTGAACAACTTTATTGTTGACGGAAATTGCCCGAGTCGAATTGGATTCTTGTAAAGATTTAAAAGTTTTCAATTTTAATTCGTTTAAAAGTCGATGAAATGGTAGATTATTCCTCTGACTTATCCTCTGAAAAAGATTACTAACTGTTGTAATTTTAGTGTACTAAACGTTACGCTTGTTATCATCTTAGTCAGTCGATTGTTAAATTAAATGAAAGGGTGTAATTCCTACAATGATTTGATCGAAACGATTAACTCTATCCGACGAATTATCTTAATGAAAAAATAAATTCGATATTCGCGAATCAATCCTTTCGCCTAGGCTGGATCGCTCTGTTAATAGGTATCAAGAATTTCATACATTTTGTTTGGAAAGATCCCTTTGCAACCTCTCTCGCGCGAAAGTTGAACGAGTCTCGCGACAAACGAGTCGATTTAGGCGATTCTAACCTTTTTCTAATCCTTTGATCTAACGTTAAGATCTACGCACTGAGAACGACGAGATTTTTCATCAGCGTGCATTTCTCAGAAAGACTGTGATTGTCGAATTAAAACTTAATTGTTGCAATTGTTCGCCTGTAGGCGACCTCTTGTTTTCAACAAGTTAACACTAACCGTTAACACGCCCCCAATTTATCTTCAAACGAAATAAACCATCCTCCTAATGTAAAAATTATGTTGGGTATAAAGATAAAAATATGCTATTACTTTGTCACTATTGGAAGAATTATTTACGTTGCGCGTTATTTCCTAGAATAAACTCTGAAGATTTGTATTTCTCTCTCAAAAAAAAAAAAAAAAAAAAAAAATTTANATCATAAATAGTAAGAATAGGTATTGCAAAGCGCCTACGTGGGCCACATTGCTTCGAAAGCAAATTTCGAAAAGCGCCTTTAGCCGCCGACAGTTAGCCAAAGGGGTTAATTGGGACACGGCGCGCGGATTTCGATCGCGAAACTCGGGATTTCCTCGTGAAATTCGAGAAGTCCGAATTTGAATGTGTCGAATCAATGGCGGCTGTGATCTCACCTCCGTATCTGATCTTATCCAGCTGTTCGGTGAATATTCGTAGCTCCGGGTTCGAGAGGTCACCAACCTGAAACGCAAACCAGCAAACACACGATGTATCTACCGAGCAGGGGGGCAGTGTATCGTTCGCCACGATCGTTTCCGGCCGATATTTCGCGGGAATGGACTAAACACTTCAGCCGGGGGCTGCCGAGAGATTAGGCATGTACCTGGAGGAGAAGGGACACCGCGACGATCCCCTGCGCCCGCTGCAACGCGTCCGTGAAGTTGTTGTACAGTTGCGAGTTGAAGCCGAATATCTGCAGCTGTTTTCAAACAGAGAAATTAGAAAATTGGATTAGTTGTGGTGTGTGCGAGAGTGAGGGCTATTGTTTTGGCTAGCTGATGAAGCTCCAGTGCAGGACGATTATTATACTGTGCGCAGTGAATGAAGGGAACGGGGGCAGGGAAAAGCGTGAGTAGAAGATGAATACCGAAACATCGTACAAGTTTTAAGGAGGAGATTTTCAAGACTTTGGTAAATTTCATGTGTTTCATGATATGCATCTTTTGGAGATGTCTGAATTTTCACAATTTTCGAGGAAAACGTGTCTTTATCTTTTCATTTTAAAATCATTTTTCGAAAAGAAGGATGCAATTCAAGTGTGTGAAAGTAGAAGTCTTGATCTTTTTTTTTTCTTGGTAGTAGATAGACAGAAATTTTTGACAGTACCATACTATTTCAGTGTTTCATATTTCGAATAGATCGTTGTGAATAGCGTAGTAGCGTAGCTGTAAATAATGCGAAATGCATGTAGATAAACGGAATATTCAAATGGCGGATCGGAGCAAGCATCCGAAATCGGCTTGAATAATGCANGTATAGAGAGAGAGAGAGAGAGAGAGAGAGAGAGAGAGAAAGTGACTAGCTGATAATGAAGAAATGATGCTGTGATTGATCATAGTGCTCTTGGCCAATTTTCCGTTACTGATCCAAAACCGTCATATTCGGAATCAGGTCGTACATCTTCGCGTGACAGTGAAAATAAACGAAATATACTGCGAGATCAAGTGAAGTAAGAACGTCATAGCATCGAACTGTCGTAAATATCACAATATCACTTGCCCTGTCATTCATTAAATGTAGATCACGTTCAAATATTAAGATTTTTAACGAAAATATCAACTATTGATCCACTGATCTCATTCTAAAAATACATTTGATCACGTGAAAATTCCTTTGGTCAAATATATGATGTTCGAAAGAATTTATCCATGATGAGGTTACTCGAAGAAGAACACACGCTGTATCAATGTTTGCCAAAAAAAAAAAAATTAAAAGATGGGCAAACAAAAATACGTGTACACGTCTTCATATTATAAAAGTATAGTCACGTACATTACTCTTGCCTTTTCGACTGAATTTAGTTTATTCGGTCAAAATTGGAAAAGTAAAGAAAGATTGGTGGAAATCGAACTTCATAGCAATCGAAAATATACTCTTATCTTTCCTACTGAATTTAATCCATTGAGATCAACAGTAAGATTGAAAAAGGAAAGGAACATAGGAGACTTCCTGTCAAACTAACAATCAACCTGTCTTCATCTTCTCTGCTGAATTTATAAAATTGAAAAAGAAAAGAAAGGTGATCAGACTTGCTATCAATCTACACGTACGTTGCTTTTATCTTTTCCATTGAATTTCTTTCGTTCGGGCAAATTAGCGTCCTATTTAGCCAGTGTTACATTCACGGTGTAAATAGATCCGATGTAAAGCACTCACCTCGGCGGGGAACGCGTGTCCATCCACAGTGTGCTCGCTACCGGTCCGATCGTCCAGCCCGAAATGCAAATGAATCTCGTGGAACTGGTAGCGGTAGCTCAACGGTCCGCCTGAGATATTCACCGGATGACGCGTGTCGTTGTCCACGGCGAACACCACGCTGTGACCGGTGTTGGCCAGCACGCCGCCAACCCTGTGCTTGTCCACGTGCAGGGGCTGCAGGTTCGGGTCGAAGAGGAGCCTGGATGGCTCCAGGTTCACCGGCGATTGCCGTCTGCCCTTGTGACACAGCCACCAATCCGGATTGATGAGACCCCAGAAGCCGGGACCTTGGAAGTCGAACCGATTAAACGATCACGAAACGTCGAACGACGCGACATCCCGAGCGTCGATTAACGCGCCCTCGGCCATCCCTCGAGACCTCTGTAAACTATAACACCTCCGCCTGCGGAAACAACTTCCCGCCCCGGGATAAGCTTTCGGATTAACAGCTACAAGTTGGCTGTCGCGCCCCAACGTACGAGTGGCGTGAAATTATTTCGAAGGGGCAGTTTACGATTTGACGTGCCGGGTTTCGAGGGGCGTTTTGGCGAGGGTGTTTGACGAAAGATCTGCACAGACTTTTAGACTCCTTTCGGGGATCATCGAGCAAGATGACGAAGACAAAGTCGAAAGGGGCATCGATATGATTAACTCCTTTGACAAAGCGAGCGTTTTTCCCAAAGTTTCTCACGAAACTGACGAAGACAAAATCGAAAGAAAAAAATAAAATGAGTTGCTTTTTAGTCATTAGTGCTTTTTATAAAAGATAAAATCGAAAGGAAAAACAGTTCCTGGTTTTTCATAAAATCGGTTGTTTAATGAAATTGAAAAAAAAAAAATGCAATTAATGAATCCTTCAGTGCTTTGAGTGGTGTCGTCGCCACGAAGACCCGAGATATGGATAGGCAGTTTAACCTATCCAGTTAATTAGAGGCTCAGGAGTAAATTCCTTGTGGCCAGCGAGTCAAGCGGTTTCTGATCCTGCAGTAGGTACGACGAAAGGTTGACACCGAAATTTATGCTGCACTTGCGGTATGGTCCAACACCGCTTGGACTCATGGGCTTTCGTGTTTGCGAGAACTTTCGTGAGAGTTTCTGGTTTCTTGCGGCAACTAGTGAAAAGTGTAACGGATAGTGTGTTTCGTGCAAAATATTCGAGAGGGAAATAATTCTCCCGTGGAAAGACACGAGTAGCTAAATGTCGAGTGTAATGGCTGGACACTTATATTTGAAGAAATTTGTAAAAATCCCCCGGTGTCCCGTGAAACGAACGAAAAGTAAATTTAAAAGTTAATAAGAAGAACTCCGTGACAGTGATGGAAATATTGATTGAAAAGTGAAGCTCACTTGGAGTAACAAGTCGTTATCAGCAAGTGAGATTGATCGACGATGATAATGCAGCAATTTCACGGAATGATCGTTCGCAAAGGAATTGAAGGTAACCGATCGGACGCGACTGTGTGTTTAATTGACATGAGCAAGAGATTCCTTACCGGAAATACCGTCATAGGTCCACCATTCCTCCCAGCTGACGGGCCTAGATTCTGCAAATAGTTCATTATCAAGAATCCCCGCGATGTCACTTATGCGACAGCAGTCCTTAACCTAGAACTAGTTGCGGCGAGTCGAGTGGCAAGGATATTCGGCCATACTCCACCGAATAACGAGCCACTCGTCTCAATTATACAATTTCTTGCTACAGTTCGCTCCGAGTCAATTGGCCGCTCAAGGTCACTCAAACAACCCACCCTTTCTTCATTTATTTATTTATTTATTTTTTTGTTTATTCGAAGCTTCCCACGTTATCGTACTCAGACACGTCTTTTTCGAGGAAACGTCTGTCTGCGAGCCGCCACTTGTCTCGTACTCTCATACTCTTCGACGTACTCTTCGGTGTCACCACGAAGCCAGTGGCGAGAAATAAGGGAGACAGATAAAATCTTCGCCCCGTTTAAATTCCCGACAAACGAATAAAGATTGGCAGTCTGACGATTCTGCATTTCGAGAACCTTGAGCAACCGATTGAACGTTGTTTAATTGCGTTGACTGCCCCGAGAGAGTGTTCCGCAAAATTGTACACGTTATTGTCTAATATACATTGCGAATAGAGAATGATGCTCATATCTGTAAAAATATATATTTGTAATTTTTTGATACATTTGAGACAAGCGTGTTTCACAGTAACAATATTGTCCCCAGCGACCGAGCAGTTTCTACAATTTGCATTTCGAAATTAACAATCCCTGGCCTGGGATGCCTCTGAGAATCTATTTTTTACTCTCTTTTTTTGCAATTCAATTAATTGATTAGAAATCATCTTGGCGAAGAGAGCGTAAGTAGTCGAACCATAAAATCAGCCAGTCTTGAAGGTAGTAATAGAAAATTGGAGAAATATAGAACGCTAGAACAGCATTTGCCAACCATTTGCGGATCTAACGTCTGAGATCTTTCCAGTTTGGTTCTCCATCAGATTGATAAAGGTGTCTGCGCGCATTTAGAGCACACACGGTCTGTCCACTTAATGCTTTAATTTATGGCCACGCTATATCCTTTCCACCAAGAGTAAATCTTTGGGAGATGACCCAAACGCTAAGTCCTCGGCCACTGGTGAGATGTATCGCTGGACTCAACGTCTGGATCACCGATCTCGAATCGGGTCTGAATCTAATTAAACGAACTGTCTCGCAGTAATGCCAATAATAAATCCAATTGTTATTGCCATCCTCGCGGCAGTCAACTAGACAACTAGGCTAACTCTTAACACGTTCCAAGCCATTTTTGCCTGACTTGTCGTTCAGGCTATTTGATATTTTGACTAAAGGTTGATATATTATCACACAATCTTTTAGAGTAGCTATCACATCGTGTACCACTTGTGTATTATTAATATTATTAGAAATATGGTGGTACACGTGGCCTGGAGATCAAGTTTAACGTGTACCGCTGGTGGTACACATGGCACGGAACGTGTTAACGATCGAGAAATTTTCATTTTGTAGGGAATCACCCGCCAAGGGTTAATCCACGTGAACAAAAAGGTTAAGAACTACCGGACGCAATGGCGGGAACACGGAGGAATCGTCGAGTATACCTTGTATCAGGACGATCACGAACACTCCCCAAACGCCCAGGAATACGGAACTGAATGGGGCCATTCCTAGGACTGAGCGGTCTTTGTCAATTGGACATCATTCGGCTCGATCCTACGCAACACAACAGAGAAAAGGACACGATATCACTCGTGATCGCACGTGTCTATCACTTTCCGTACACCGGCTCGTGAAATTGTCACTCGTAAATAACTGTATTATATTTGTTGGAAACTTGCCAGAAGATTGCAACATAGTGTCAAATATGGCACATCGCTGAGTGTTGATCGTTAATTTGTATGAAATATTTCCCAGCTTTTCTGTACAGACTTTAACGAGATAAAGTTGATAATGAAATTTCAAAATTCGTTTCGGACGGGCATGTATTTGTAAAAGTAGTATTGTAACACTTTCGAGAGCCTGTATACAATATATTCCATTGCTCCCCTCGTGTCTGCAACCCTCGAGATCAATCGAAACGGCAAGTAGTAGTAGTAGAACCGCCGTCGAAACGAAAGCAACGAACTTTCCAGCCACGACAGCGAACTTCTCTCTGTGTCCTCGATGGTGAAACGATAACGACGCGAACCACAACTTCGATCGATGCGACGACCACGCTGCAAGAATGTTTCGGGACGGGCTCAGGACTTTTAATTAGCCAGCGACACGCGACCGGCTCGCAACTTGAAAATACTAATGTGCTTTCACNCCGGCTCGCAACTTGAAAATACTAATGTGCTTTCACACGGAGAAAGGGAAGAATACAGCGGTGGTATTCTCGTTTAGAGTACTATTTCTTGGAGAGTTTTTCTTCTCGACAGAAGTATATCCGTTGATAACTTAAAGACGTTCGCCAAGTTTTCCAAGTGAAAAGAATTCAAATTACACGGGTTAAGTTGCCTCGTTCTACTTAAAAGGAAGTGTCTTCTACTTAAAAGAAGAATTTCTCGAAAAATTCTGAATTCAAATGTCCCAACTGTCCACACTGGGTTTCCGATCGATCGGCATTTAAACAAGCACTACCCCATTACTGAATGAAATGACAAACAGAATGGGAGTTCGTCATCACGCGACATACTACGTGTATATATATATCTGATCTCNCAAGTATAAGAATACGAAATATTAAGGTGATTAATCAATTCATTGATTTTCGATTTTAATGAGAATACCACTTCCTTTCTCATTCACTTTACTGAATGACTAATTCTTACCAAGAACAATCTCTTGATTGAAATCGTGACTAAATCAAGACACCAGATCGGTTATTCTCGATTGTCTCATTCACGCGTACATCACGAGAACAAGAATGCAAAAGTGCCATTGAGAAAAAAATATTCGTTCATTTCCAATTTGGGGAAGTGATCGTGAGAATTTACGACACTGGGAATGGCGAGGAGATAGGAAATTCTTTTCGAATGCGAATTCGCGTTAAAAATTTCAGTAACGCCGAGGGAGAGAGATATACGTTCCACGTACAGAATACGTGATTGAAGATCGACAAAATATATATTACACGAATTATCCGTACACTGCTAGTTGTCTTCCGCGTTAATTCACATCGTTTGAGGACCATATTCCATAATACGGTGCTCGCTCTATGAAGCTAATTCTAAGAACTCAGAGATCAAAGGGGACCTTGTCGGGGACATACTGTGAACGTTAAATGGACGCTGCTATATAGATGTCCTAAACTCGGTAGTTTGTCACTCCACGAAGCCAGTTTAACCCTCATCCAGTTTCCGACTGGAAATTGTCACCGAGCATCGACTATTTTATTTATGACAATAAAACGACAGCTTTAAAGAGAAACCTTTTTCCACCCCTGTGAACACGTGTGCGTAACTCGAGATTTTTTTCACAAACGTGAAAAAACATTTCTATGAGCCCCGATCAGCCACTGACAAATTACATGAATTCTATTGAATTAATTTTCAACACAAAGTAAAAAAAAAACCCTCAATTTTATATGCTGATTCTTAAACTGTAAAGACAGTTTTTTAAATCATTAATCTCGCGTTAATTATGTCTACGTGTTATTATATTCTAAAACTGGTCATTATAGTTAAAATAATTTGTTTTAAAAGTCTCTCTCTCTCTCTCTCCATCGCTGTAAAATAAAATCAATGATCCATCGCTAACGATCCTCCACTAAATTTATAAAATACAAGACAATTACCGGCAACAAATGGTCCATGAAAAAAGCCCAAACCGGTCCTCGACCGGTTGTTCTACATTGTTTATAAAGATAATCTAACTTATAAAAATCGCCACGATGCCTTATGATAAATCCGTATCGGAAACAAACGAACCGGAACAGAACGGGGATTGGTTCTGGGGGTTCGAGCTTCGTCTCGAGCTTCGCCTTTAATTAGACCCTATCGGATCACGATTGATCCCGTCGGATTTATTACCAAGGGCCGTGATAGTCGACGGTGTCTAATCGAGCGAGCCAGAAACGAGTCCTGTCGTTCGATTGCGCCACTCGAACGCAATTATCGAGCCCCGAAGGATTTTGGACGTGGTGAGCCTCCGTGCGAGAGCCTCGGATTCACGCTCTCGAAATATCCTCGAAATACCTCTCTGCCGAACTCTCGTTTCCTCCGATTCGACGTCGAGGCAAAAGAGAGAGAGAGAGAGAGAGAGAGAGGGAAGAGAGAAAAAGAAAAAAAAGAGCACGGCTGAGAAAGAAGTAGAAAAAGAAAAAAAGAAGAAGAACACTTTCCAAGGGTTGGTTTTAAGTCTGAAGAGAGCGTGGACTGTGAAACGGTCCTGCAAAACGCTTGAAACAACGAAAGGGAACAATTAGCCAAGTCTTACCCCAAGCCAGAGTGCAATGACTCGACTCACGGTTCTACCGTCTTCCCGGTATCTTCCCGGTATCTTCCCGGTTTCTACGTCGACTCGTCCCCCATAGATCACTCCTTTGTTCCTCGTCTCTCTAGCCTTGGAAAATGGCCAACCGAGGAAGGAACCAATGAGACACACGTACGAGAAGGATGAATCGAGGAAACACTATATATCTCTCCGTGCACCGTACACATTAGCCGTGCACACACTCGTACACTCGTAGAAGTGCACACTTAGCCGATGTACATACGTGTGTACACGTACGCGCGGGTAAGAGTGTCCTGTCCGGTCGAACGATCGATCGTAGGGTCGTGGTTAAACGTCGAGTCGTGTACTTCGATCGAGACGATTCCCCGGTTTAGGACACCGGGCCGCGTTTCTCCTCTTGCGTCCCAGAGGCAGGCAATTTTTTTTCTTTTTTTCGCAAGCCTCAACGAAACGAAACGAAACGAAACGAAACGAAACGAAACGAAACCGGCGAGGCGGCGCGGCCGCGTTCTTCGCGGAAACTCGGTGAAACGACGTTGAAGGGACGTTTGCACGTTGCCGGAATTTCTTTGAGATTCTCTGATAAAAGGGGAAAGCAGCGTGAACGACTGGTAAGAGAGACAGAGCGTATAGGGTCGGCCGCGCGAGCGAGACTTGGTGGGAGGACGAGCGTGCGAATCGATCGGCAAAACGCGCGATGGTGCGGCCAAAAATTTCGCGTGACGAGTAAACGCGGAGGCTATGGGCACCTCCTGGCTGAAATCAATAAACGCCGATCGAGAAGAACCAGCGTACCGACAAATATCTTCCCTGTGTACACTCGCGATATAACTATAATAGTCGTAGCTCTTCCCTAGAGGCGAGCCTAGATCCTTCCAACAGAGGGTGAAAGAAAAAGAAACAAAACAACACTGTGTCCAGGACGTGTGTGACGCGTACGCGTACTTCTTGGTTCGTGGATGAGCTGCGACGTCGCTGACGGTTTACGTTGGTTACGAAGCGAAAGTTTCCCTGCGTGAAAACGGGATCGAGTTCCCGCAGGCCCCGATACTGACCCGTGCACGACGATGAAAAGGACGAGGATCGTCTCTCGTCTAGCTTCCTCCTCCTTTCTTCCGGCTGCTCCTCTCGCTTAGCCACCGGTACACCACTTGCACTGCTAGTACGAGGGAGCAGCGACACCGTACGATACGATACGATACGATACGATACGATACGATACGATATACGCGATCCCGCTGGAATACAACCGACCAAGACCGTAGAAGCAAAAACACCGGGGTGCGTTTCTCGAAACGGGGGTTCGAACGATCGTCGCCGCTGTCGCGAGTCGATCCCGGTCTCTGTCTTTCCCTTTTCTTCCTTTTTCTTTTCTCTCTCGCCCCTCTCGTGCGAAATAATCTCGTTAAAAACGGTCTGCGCCTTTGCGAAGGAACGACGAAGGAGGAACGACTGCCCTACGAGACCAGTGTATACGTTCCTCCTTCTCCCTCTCTCACCCTCGCGCTCCCACCCGATCCGTACTCCATCTAGATCTCTCGTCGGCCGCTCCGGAGGCTGACGGCACGCATGCGCCGCCAACGCGAGTACACCCGTCTCTCTCACTCACGGCGATAGTTCAACGAGGGTGTATAGGGAACGAGGCTAGTTTCCAGCTCGTTCTGTCTTACTCTGGCTAGCCATCCTCGGTTCAAGCCACATCGATGCTTCCGGACATGGGGGAACGAGCGTTTCGCGCCTCCGCCGCTCTTCCACCCTCTCTCACTCTCCCTCTCTCTCTAGCTTCTCCCTCTGTCTCTGTCGGCCACCCTCGTCGACGTACGAGGACGTCTGCGCACTTGCCGGACCAGGACGAGGATGGAGCCTCCTTCGGGATACCGGAGCACCTGTGCGCCCTTTGCCCGCGACCTACTCGCGATTTTTCACCCTTGCAATTCCGATTACTTGCTCCTTTCTCTCCCTTTTTTTTT